>OZ025872.1:4175374-4217874 GCA_964019415.1 Ianthella basta | reverse complement strand
AATTGCTTCGCGCGTGATTATAAATCCCGTTAACGTACGTGGCGGGCAGAGTGCGCGTGACGATAAATCCCATACACGTACGTTGTGGGCAGAGTGCGCATGAAGTGTATATGACGTCATCACTGCCATTTTGTATCTGCTGTGGTACGAGCTTGTCGCTACGAGTTCTTCCTACAGTTTTTGCCGAATGGCCTCCCTACGAAGCAGGAGCAAGGGAAGACAGTGAAGTAGCGTAACGAGAAAGATTACGGGTGCCGTAAAGTTCTTTTATTGAGCTTCCGCATCGACATCCGTTGCCAATGACGCGGGCGTCGTCAAGAGGAGATAGTGGAGAGGATTTTCATTGGATTAGTGAACAATTTTTGGATCTATATTACTTAAATGCCGACCAATTGGTGTCTGCGAAGATTTAGACCACTCAGCACTTGGGCGCTTTGCGCCCTCGAGCTTCGTGCTCGAAATCCCGCAGACGCCTCTTGGTAGGCATTTAACTAGTACGTTTTACTCTACTCACACATGTATTAGTCTCCAGGTGTAATAATACGTCGAGATGAACTGAAATGATGCCACTCCAGATAGCTTACAGTGGGCAATGAAGAATATGGTTCATCAACACATATGGCACCTCAAGTGTGTTAGTCTCTGATGACAAGATTGCATGCACCTTTCTAGCAGGCTATAGCTATAGGTGTCAACTGTGAATTAGGTGGGACATGTCCTGTCTTGCCTGCAGATGTTCCCTTCTCCCTCCTCCCCTCCCTACATACCATACACCCATTGCTTCCTGTAGGTAGCACCAATGTGAATCGAGGATGCAGTTTAATGGACACTTCACTTACTTGTTTAGCGTATTCCACTGTAGCTATAATTTTGTGTACGTAGGTATACCCAGAATGGATACTGCGCAGTTTGCATTAAGTATATTTCTCTATAACTATGTCATAACATGTAACATTGTATGAATAATACCATATTATTGTAACTGTTGTAATTTAGCTTTTACTTTCATTCATATATTGTGTCCTGTTCACATTTGGACATATATCCTATAATTTAATGTTAGTTCTGTCCATGGAAGGACCATCCAGCTGTTGTGAGAATTTTAACGACTTGTTGCAGATGACTTCTAATCTCTGTGTAAAAGAATAATAATAACATATATAAATCTAATTGTCATGTCTTCTGCATAATATCTTAAAATAATTAGCGAACAATCTCTATAACTGTACGTAGTGTTAAAAATGTCAAACAAATGTAACAGCCTATAAAATTTTAACTATAATTTGCAAACCAACTGGAGGACATTTTATATAGCTATATAATTATAATAAACTTTCATAATGCCGTAATACACTACATACAAACTGTAGTAAGCATATGAATCATCGGCATTATCAGAAACAATTTAATCTGTAGCAAAGGACAAACAAGTTCTGTCCTTTGCAGATAGAGGAGAAGGGCTCAGGGAAGATCGATCAATGTCATGCAGCATGCAGCTGCACATCTGCAGGTATGAGTTTAACATATTGCCTGATCATTAGAATTAGCAACTCGCTCGTACCAAAACTAGTCTTTGCTCAATCCATCTTTTTTCTTCTGTCCTCTGGCATTCCAAAATTGGAAATGAACCTTGGCCATTGCCTTCATTGCAGATTGCTGGTATGTCTGCTATACAGATCCATAGTTATCACCCTGCAATGTGTGGTGCACATATTTATTACTGTACTTCAAATTCATCAAAGGACAGAAATTGCTTAGTACACAGCAAACCTTCATCACTGTCATACTGCCTGCATTACGGTAGCTCACAGTTGTTCTGATGAACAAACCTGTACCTATACTCCATGACGATGAATGCCGTTCCCACCTTCCTTTTATTATTGTCTGTATTGGCATAAATTGGCTTAGGAACTGGGAGTACCGGATAAAGACCCTGAAATATACCACACTCATTCTTCACATCATACCAAGGGTGCACTGGTCCACGAGGATTGAACTTTACTACCCATTGTCCAACATTTGCAGCAGAAATCTTGTATGTAAGAGGAGGGCTCTTCCTCCTGGAAGGATGCTGAATAATATATTAGCATGTAGTTCATCAATCATATAATATATATATATATATTTATAATTATATACTTACCAAACTTAGTCCATAATGAAATAACAGTAATTATGTAAATTGATAATTGAATGAATAAAAAAATAAAATTAATAATAATAATAATAAATGATGCTACAATATTACTAATAATTATATACTTGCACTGTATACATAATATTTGCTAATGGGCATGCAATATATTTACAAGGTATAATTATAGTAGACAGGGCACACTTACCTACTGAGAGGAGTAGTGACTATCTCACTAACCCCCCTTAGAGTAATGCCAAAAGTCTCTGCCTCTTCATTCTCAATGCCTCTGAGCACTATTGACTCAAACCTCTCCAGAGGGTTGTTTCCCATAGCCATCTCCTTTCTCGCCAACTGTTTACCAGGTAGATGCCACTCATCTTTTCTATGTACCTACTATGTGCAGCAACTGACAGACCTAGGTCATCAGAACACGCAAGCACATTCTAAGTACTCTTTCTGTGAAACAGCCACTTTTGTACCTGGCCTCGGCATCATATACGTCTAATATTGAGTTCTATTTTAGGAATGACGCATCACCATACCCCTGTGTGTTTGTCATGCAGTCATGCATGATAATTATATTCATAGTTGTGTTTCCATTTACAGTCTTGGTTTTCATAAACCTTCGTGTGCCTTGTGCAATGCGTACATGTTGTGTGCATTATAAGGCTCCGATCATGAGCATGGGCATGCATGCACACATGCACATACACTCCCATCACACATACACACACACACACACACGCACACACACACACACACACACACACACACACACACACGCATACACACACACATGCATATACACACACTGTAAGTGTTCAGTTGCAGTGCACCATGGTGAAGCTAGTGCTTATCCATGGCCATTGTACTTCAAATGTGACATCAATGCTGTCAGTAGATGTAAGAAATTCATGTGTATTATACATGTGAGTGTATGCATAATCACAATGACATAACCTGTGTCTCTATTGGGTACACAAAAGGTACTACCATAATAGGAAGATGGGGACATTGCTATGGGGAACACCCTGGGCTTGCTCAGGCAGGCACGAAGTGTCAAACCACAGGCATGTGGTCTCAGCACATTACTACTTGACATTCCAGTCTCAGCTATCCACCAGTACAGTGCATACAACCATATGCATGTTTGTATGACATAATGTAAGGCATAATATTATACATTATTTGCCGTTGCTAGGTGGTTGCTATGTTTATTGAGTGACTATAAAAGTGCTACTTGCAGTGAGAGGTGACAATTTGTTATCAGACAGCAATTATATCTTATTGGAGAGTGATTATATCTTATTGGAGAGCAAGAATATCTAATCGGGTTCACGAAAATATCTAATCGGGTTCACTGTGATTCAATCAATAGCAACAACACTTCACATGCAAGTGCTTGCACTCAGATGAAACACAAGAACAGTTCAATGAAACATACAGTAACTCGTACACTACACAACTATTAATGTGGTTGGGTTTTGAATATCTATGGTGCCACTAGCTGTAGTTTCAGTAACGGAAAAGGGCGCAAAAAGCTTCATCCTATTGGAAGAATTAAACAAGTATATAGGCACACATGCGCACTGCCATACACAGGTATTTAGGGTAAGGTATGACATTGTAATGATAATACTTATACATGAATGGTGGTTGAAAACAAAGAAACAAAACATAATATGGTAAAATAAGTAACTCATAATTCTGTTATACTGTACTGGAAGTCATCTAGCAGCTGGGCCGCACATCCGCGCGTGTGCAGGCTGCTAGGTCGAGTGAGTTAACGCACACAGCTGATCTGCTTGGTCCATTTGAGGTTGATCGTGCACCTCGGATGCACATGATTGTGGATCTCAGCAGAGAGAAATTTAGTAGGCAGCGGAGCCAGGTGATGACCTGGTGGTATGGCAAGGACCTCTTCTCTGCTAGAAGAGAGGCGTGCTGCAGGGCCCATGCCGCCTGTTGCTGAGAAGACTAACGGGGTGAAGGATCCATGCTCAACTTCCAGTATTCGCTGCTGGTAACTTCTTCTCTTTTCATTCTCATGTCTTCTGTACGCAGCGGTTTGGGTCGACTTGCAGTTACTTGGTGCATACGGGTTAAAAACCCTGACGTCAAAGAATGCACGCTGATGTCTCTCCCCCCAAAAACCTTGCACACTTACATCGAGCCGTGCACCTTCTTCTGAATTGGCAGTTCTTAGTTGCAGACTCTCCCCAGTCAACGATTGCAGCTCTGGTTCCACTGCTACATTGTGGCAGACTTCGGAAAGGCACTTGGCTGTGATGTCTCTGATGTCATTGTGTCTCAGTGCTGGGAACCCTCCATGTGAGCAGCTGAGAGCATGCTCAACTGTTTGCTGCTTACCGCATACACAGTTAGATGGCATGTATGGAGGCTGCCAGCCATAACGTAGACAGAGAGCGTCACGGAAAGCACCCTTGTGCAGACTGAAACCCAGCTCTTCCAGGGGCAGTGCAGTGAGCCAGTTTGACGCCCCCTTCTCTCTGGCGCAGTCCATGACACGTTGCATCTGGGCAGGGAGCCTCTCACGTAGTCTACTTGCCTCCTCTTCTAGCTCTTGTCTCCGCTGAGCTTTGACCTTGACCTTCAGGTTGATTTGCTCCACTGCAACACTCTGTGGATAGCACCTGTCCTGCTGCAGTATAAGAGCTGTCAGTGGGGCTGTTACCCTTTGGGAGCTGTTGAATTGGTGTCCAGCTGACTTGCAGGGATTGTGGATGCCAAGGCCTCCAAGTCTCGCTGGAAGGGCAAAGAGCTCTCTCTCTAAGTCAGTGAAGCCAGTTCTGCCCGTGAGAGCAGGCAGGAATCGACATCGTATAGCATTCTCTACTGGCAGAAATAGATCATCAACATTTGGCACAGTCCTTGAGATGTATGACCACTTGCCAGCGAGGCCATGGGTCAACAAACTGTAGGCTGCATGTGGTTGACTCGAAGCAATGGTGGCAAGTTGTTCCACCTCCTTAGTCCATTCATTGACCTTTTCTGTCACATACGCTTCCACAAAACTCTTAGTTCCCAATGCTGCACCTAGATGCCTCTGGCCGTCAATCGTAATTCTAACCCCACTGTTACCAAACACAGTCACTGCATGTTCATAGTTCTCTTCCTTCACAATGAGCCAAGACTTGGTGGCATTTGCTAGGTACCCAAAGTCTGGCCCAATCTCCCCTAGCTTGTCCCACCATTCCTTCAGATGGTGTAGTTTCCCTCCTGCTGTGGTGTCGTCTGCAAACCAGACTTGCCTCGCAGAGGCTGACTCTGCTAAATGATGTATAAGGGGTAGTGTGGCAATCGCGTACATTGCCATCGCAAGAGGGTCCCCTTGAGTGGTGCCTTCCTGGGAGTAAATAACTTCCCCATCAATACACAGTTGGGGGTCAGTGCGGTAGGTGTTAATAATAGCTGGAGCAATGGAGGGACACACCTGTACAATATTCTGCAGGGCAACTTTCCGGTTTAGACAGTTAAAGGCATTGGTAGCATCTACGAGGAGGACAGCTTCTGTGGTAGGGTCTTGGAAGACAAGGCTCATTGCATGTACTGCAGCTTCACACCGCCCATGCTGCCCAGTACACACTTGCAGTGCCCCTGTCACTCGCTGGACATCTGGGCCTATGACAGCCAGAATGGCCTTGCCCACAATTCTTCTCAGAACCTCGCCAATACCGATTGGTCTTACCCCTGGACATTTGTCCAGTGCCACTAGCCTACATGCAGTAAAGGCTGTCAGGCCTGAGGGATCAACATACTGGCTACTGATGCGCCTTGCTAACATAGCTACTGCCTTGCACAATTCCTCCGACTCACCCTGAAAAGACGATAGGAGGCGCTTCCACCCTGCCGCGTCAATGCCAGAGAGTCCAGCAGCACCGTCTGTCCTCAGGCTCACTGAAAGGATCAAGGGGCCGTCTATCTGCTCATAGACAACTGGATGAGGAGGTTGTGTACTCATGTCAGCTTTAGCTACTGCAGATGGTTTGAGGTCCTTTCCTGTGGGGTGTTTGTCAAGTAAGATGTCGCGCACAGTTCTTCGCTCTCCACAGGTGCTGCTGACTGGCACTAGGTCATCCAAGTTGAGCTTGTCTCCTCTGCCATGTCTGGTGAGAAGACGCATGGCTGGCTTGACCTTTCCTTGGAACATTAGTCTAGCAAAGGTCTGTGCTAGTTGGGTCTCCGATGTACTTTGTGGACCAACTGCAAAATGGTCCTGGATTGAACGTCCTTCATGGAGGAGGGCATCTAAGTCTCCATCTCCCCATAGTCTCATCCGGCGTTCCAAACAAAGGATGTGGTCCTTGGCTTTTGATGTCTTATGCGGCTTTTGTAGCAAGAGGGCAGGCATTATCATGGCACACTTCAGAGCAATTGTTTCCAGGGTAGATCCTTCAGCATAAGCACGAATGAGGTGACTCATTTCTGCTACAAAGGCCTTGCCTGCTTTTCCAGAGGGTACCTTGAACACATTCCGACGCCAGTGGATGACCTCTGTGTACGTAGAGTCAACTACATCCGTGAAGGACACACCATCCACCCCAGCCCACATGAAGTTAGGCTCTTGGGCCACTGAGAAGGATGGAAGACTGTACATTTCTCCTCTTTCAGTTGCCACAGCAGCTTCTGAGGTAGATGTTGCTGAGGCTCTTGCAGCCATAGAATCAGAGGCATCTTGGGGTTGATCTGTCTGATCATTGAGGCTCTGAGGCTCATTCACTGAAGATGACTGTTCACTGAGGCTTCGTGGCTCGCTTGCTGCTGTGACAGGGTGATTTGATTGCCCGTTTTCGCAATTTCCAAGTCGAATCGGTAAACAATCAATACAGGTTCGTCCCGATTTTAAGCAGACGCACGATCTACAGCGCCCGCTGCTGTTGCACCGGCAGCATGAGGGCATTGTGCCTACATTCAGTCACAATCTGAAGAAAAGTCCGCTCACGTTGGGTTGCTTAAAGCTCCTTAGTCTCACCGCTGATCACCGCTTGCCGCCATCTTGCCCATCATCGGGTGTCCATCATTAGCATACCTATTGGAAGAATGGCGCAAACTGATTACTGCCGTTCTACCGTACTGCAGCTGTCAAAATTTGTGCGTCGATGGTGGCCGATTCTTCCGCACGAGAGGACCCGGTCACGGCGAAAAGACATCTCAAGTAGCTAGCTAACGAACGAGCAGAGACTCAGATTACAGTCAGTTCCGCCGCAGCTGATCACCGATCCACCGTCCTGTCCCGCCGCCAGATTCCTCTGAGCTAGCTTGGCTCCCTCCGCCTCCAATGCCGTCGGGCTAACCTTCCGCCGACGCACGATTCACCAGCCAAGTCTTGTTTGCGCCTCCGCTCGCGTTGCAGGAACAGGGCAAGAAGTCTCCTCCGTAGAGGAAGAGGTTTCCGAAGGTGTAGCGTACCGACGCTTCTGCCTGACTCGCTTGGCTCCTAGCTAGTTAGCTCTCCTAAAGAATGAAAATGCATTGGATTCGCCCGCGCTCCCCTAATGCTTTCCTTATTTGGTAAGCTAGAAACCAATTAACGTTCACCCACGTTCCCTTGTTCGGCAAATAAATCACTTATAACACCTCCTTGAGGGATGTCGCTGATTTATAAGCACGAGGCCCGAGGGCGCGAAGCGCCCGAGGGGGGAGTGCTTATAAATCGGCGACATCCCGAAAAGGAGGTGTTATAACTAATACATAAAGTTAAATGTAATGAGGTTCCAAGATACAGACATCAATGGCCTTCAACAATACCTTTTCATCAAAATGAAATTGTAGATGTCCAAGTCACTATGAACTGTGCCTGCAGATTGAACCGTGTAGAATAGTGTGTGTAGGGCTATTTGTAAGCAAAGATTGCTTGCATTCTTCAGGTGCTCATACTTGTGCTGCGTCCTCTTTGTCCCCTGCTTTGTTCCATGACTGCAAACAAGTCTTTTGTCTTTCTGTCACCAGAGAATGGTACGTAGTTGCCCTTCCATGTTTGATTCTGAGGATTGTAATGGTAGCAGTGTATACATGTATGCAGCTTCACATTCATACCTGCATGCAAGTATACAAATGAATGTACACAGCCCATGGATGTACCCTTGCTTCTGGCCATGCATTTGATACTATTATTAAGCCAGTTATGCATGTTTCTCTCCTCACCTGCTCGGCCCAAAAATCACTGGAGTCTGTGAAGTCATCCTTTCTGTCATTTTCTGTCCAGTGCCAGTAGTGCACATTGGCCATGGCCTTTAATGCTGAGCTGCACACTTTCCTTTCTTTGCCCAATGGAATCTCAGAGGCAGACTCAAAACTGGCACCCTATACCATATTCATAATATCAAATGTACACACTACAGCTTAAGCTTGCCGAGAGAATAGACTATATATAGACTCTGTAGAGAACAGACTGTGTATACAAACCTTTATGCATTATTTTGCATTATGTGTACTGCTATAGTTGAACCTGAATGAACTCCATGATAATGAACTCTGTTCCAACAATCCTTTCATCATGACTTGTGCTGCAGTATATGGGCTTAGGAACAGGGATGTCTGGTAGAAGGTCTTTCAGTATGGAGAACTCCTGTTTGACCTGCAGGTATATATGTACACGGAACACAGGGTCTGGCTATATAGAGTTAGCTAACAATACTGCTAATCGCTAGCTAGCTGCAAGAAGAGCCTGGCTTGTTTGAATAACTTACATCGTACCACAAGTCATGGTGGCCCCGTAGATTGAACTTCACAACCCATGACTGTCCTCTGTATGTAGATCTGTCCGTGATCTTGTATGTTAAGCAATCCCTCTTCTTTCTGTACGTGAATGTTTAAATGCACATGCAGAGCAACAACATGTATAATTATGGACATCTAAATGGCGGCATCATTGAACGACAATCTACTATGTAAATTATCTGCCATACACCCCTTTCAAGTACCCTTCCAGACTGATTACTGTTGAACTGATTAATTGACAATACTGACATGACTATATAATTATGCTTATTATGATGTTTACTTTGCTGCTTCTTTTTGCTCGCAGGGCAGTTTGGCCCTAGTGCCTGAGGGCATGTGGCATAATAATAATAGTAATAATAATAATAATAATGCTCCCATTTGTCTACCACACCCCTGCAGCTCCTGCGGTCATCCTGTAGATGAATTTGGTCATCCAATCTGTTCCGGGAAGACGGCAAACGCCCAGACGGAGTGACAATGGTACCCTGGTCCAACGGAAGATTCCTTGTGTGGGACGCCACATGTGTAGACACCTTTTGTGACTCTCACAAGCCAACTACAGCCAGAGAGGCTGGTGGAGCCACTGCACTTGCCGAGTCTGGGAAGGCTAAGAAGTATGCCCATTTATATCACGCCTACCTGTTCCAGCCTGTAGCCTTTGAAACCTGTGGAACAGTCGGGCCTGAGTCCATGTCTTTTCTCTGAAACCTCGGTAAACGCCTCAGGTCTGTAACTGGAGAGCCCAGTTCATTTGCCTACCTGCTCCAGCGTCTCTCCGTTGCCATCCAAGTGGGCAATGCGGCCTCCATGTTGGGATCACTCCCTGCCAGCGACATTGACTAGATTGCATTTTCCCATTTGCGGGGCTTATTCCCCCGCTGCTAATGATGACTAGGCTGCATGTTCTTAATAGTTTCTGCTTCAGTTGTCTCTTATTTACTTATCCATATTATTAGTAATATTGTAGCATCATTTATTATTATTAATTAGTAATTTTATTTTATTATTCATTCAATTATCAATTTACATAATTACTGTTATTTCATTATGAACACTTATTCAATTTCAGTATTTCATTAATAATAATAATAATAGTAATAATAATAACATGACTGAGACTGTATGAATAATGGCGGCAAAAATGGCGGCAGCACCGCTCTGTCAATCTCAGTCCAATTCACGGTGCTGCCCCTGCATGAAGAATGGCCGATGTGTCAGATGCCTGTGCGTGAAGAATGGCAGACTTTGTGTAGATTGCTGGCCGTCCACATCCCAGCCCAATCGATGTATGAACAAGCCTGAGGTGGGTCAACGATCTGCTGTGAATGGCGCTATCGATCACCAGCCTGCCGTTGATCTACAACCGGACACCGTTCCACCACCAGAAACCGTTCATCAATTAGCCAGTGATCAACAACTTGATATCTCTACACAAGCTGAAATTGAATCCCTGATTTCACACCTTAGCTCGCCGATTAGGACTGTGAAGCGAATACCTCGGCTCTCTAGAGTGACTGTCGCGCGAAGGCTGGCCAGTGTGATTAAGTAGGTCGTCTCTAGAAACGATGTGTCCTCTTTGGTGGGATTGCTCTCCTTTTCCAAGAAATGTCTGCAAACACCTGCCAGAGGGGGTAAGCGCTGGAGTTTGGCAACCCTGATCAACAAGCAGGCGACCCAGGAACCGTCCACCGAGACACCTGCTACTCGGCCTCCTCAGCGAGTGAGACCACCCAAAAAGCACAACCAGATGGAGCAACTGGCCTCCAGGGTCTCCAGTAAACTGGAAGAGGGTGATTACCGAGGGGCTGTCCGGCTGGCTTGCAGTGAGGATGCTATTGCAGAACCCAGTAGTGAGACCCTACAAGCCCTCAAAGCTAAGCATCCCCTGCCACCGCCTGACTCTGACATCCCTTCCTTGGAACACACATCACCACTTGCTTTCACCGTTGATACCCAAGTCATCATGAAGGTAATCTCATCCTTCCCCAAAGGATCGAGTGGGGGCTTTGATGGCCTACTCCCTCAACATCTCAAAGACCTTACAAGTCCATCAGCAGGTGATGGGGGTGCATCTCTCTTAACAGCCCTAGTAGGCCTTACCACACTGATTCTTGAAGGCAGAACCCCCACCTCTATCCGTCCCCTCTTCTTTGGAGCAAATCTGACTGCCCTAACTAAGAAAAGTGGTGGTATTCGCCCAATTGCAGTAGGTTGCATTCTGAGAAGACTTGCCTCAAAATGTGCCAGCCTACATGCCCTCGAATCCATTCCCCAGATGCTGGCACCCCGCCAGCTGGGTTTTGGAGTCGCGGGCGGCATCGAGGCAGCTGTCCATGCCAGCCGAATTTACTTGAATCACCTACCCCCCCACCAAGCCATGGTAAAAGTAGATTTTAAGAATGCATTCAACTCTTTACGTCGGGACAAAATGCTGAGAGCTGTCAAGGACCACATCCCAGATCTGCTGCCTTTCGTCCACTCAGCATACAGTTCTCCTTCCATCCTTTTGTGGAACGATGTGCAAGTGTCGTCTGCTGAGAGCATACAGCAGGGGGACCCCCTGGGCCCAATGCTGTTTTGCCTGGGTATTCACAACCTGGTATCCAGCCCGTCATCGGAATTCACAGTGTTCTACCTTGACGACGGCACAATTGGCAGGAGTTTTGAGGACATCGAATCAGACCTATTGAAAATTGAGAATCAGGGGAAGGCATTAGGGCTATTCCTAAATGTAGACAAGTCTGAAGTGCTGTCTCACAGTGAGTCCTCAGTCAGCCCTGTTCTGTCGGCTTTTCCAGGTCTGCAGTATGTTCATGCCTCCCATGCCATCTTGTTGGGTTCTCCCCTAGGGAAGGAGGCACTGCAGGCTTGCATTGAGGAACAATGTCGCCAGTTGAAAGTGATGGGGGAACGACTTTGCCACCACCAAATGCACGATGCCATCACTATCCTGCGACACTCCCTTTCCATCCCGAAGTTCTTGCACATCTTATGAACGTCACCAGCCTTTTTGTCCCAACTCCTTGAGTCTTGGGACCACCTTCTGGAGTCCATTGTTTCGAGGATCACCAACATTGATTTTGATCAGGGAGACTCATGGCTCCAGGCAACCCTCCCTGTGAAATCAGGTGGCCTTGGGTTTCGAAGTGCCTCCACTCTTGCACCATCTGCCTTTTTGGCATCTGCTGGTGGGGCCTCAGACCTAATGCAGGAGCTTCTCCCCGACCACCTGTCATCTACCCCATACCTCGACAGGGACCTGGCTCTGTCTAGATGGAAACAGGCACTGCCTGAAGACACACCGGTCCCTTCTGCCGTAAATCGCCAGAAATCCTGGGACAGGCCTGTAGTCCAGCACACATTTGACACCCTTCTGGAGCACTGCACCAATGAAATCTCAAGATCACGGCTGCTTGGTGCCGGGTCATTCGAGTCTGGAGCATGGTTGAACGCACCACCTATCTCCTCACTGGGTCTTCGCATGCCCAACGAGGCTATCCGTATTGCCATTGGTCTCAGAGTGGGCGCCTCCATATGCCTACCCCACTCCTGCAGCTTCTGTGGAGGACCTGTCGACAAGCTCGGCCTTCATGGTCTGAGCTGCAGGATGAGCCAAGGCAGAATCCCCCGCCATCAGATGCTGAATAACACCATCTACCACTCGTTAGCTTCAGCCAACATCCCCAGCAGACTTGAACCATCTGGCCTTTACAGAGCTGATGGGAAGCGCCCAGATGGTGTTACCCTCATTCCATGGACGGAGGGAAAATTCCTTGTGTGGGACGCAACATGCGTGGACTCCTTTTGTGACTCCCGCATTCGGGGATCGTCCAGGGAAGCGGGAGGGGCTGCAGCCACAGCAGAGAAGAACAAGCAAAGCAAGTACGCCCACCTTGACAGGTCCTATGTATTCCAGCCCATCGCAGTGGAAACCTGCGGCACAATTGGTCCAGATTCATTGAGTTTCCTCCGAAACCTAGGCCGCAGGCTGAAGGCAACCACAGGGGAGCCTCAGTCTTTTACGTACCTGCTCCAGCGACTATCCGTGGCTATCCAGATGGGGAACTCTGCCTCTGTGCAGAGCACGTTGGAGCTGCCAGGACTCCAGTCTATTGATTGATTGATTGATTTAATTGATGTGATTTGATTGATTTTATTTGATTTAATTCATCAGTATGATTGTTCAATTAATGTAATGCGTATCTGTGTCTTTTTGTCTTATAATCATAATTATCATTATTATCATTTATTATTACTATTATAATAAAGTGACCCTTTATACATTATGTTTTATCACCACTGTATTGTACAATTATAGATAATAATAATAATAATAATATACCCGCCACAATAATCTGTGCAATGTAATATACAGACTTAATTGATTGTGTCGCATTCTACATAAAGTATGAATGAATGAATCACATAATTTCGTTGGTAGCTAGTACGCTCGCGCCCAGTGGTAAATAGGCGGGTCGGAGAGTGCTAGATGTTCTTCTTCTCCATCGGGGGAGGTAGCAGGAGTTTCCCGTAGCGCAGGATCTTTTCTAGTAGCCTTTTGCAATGTACATGTAAATGGTGCTTAACTTCCAACGCTAATAATCCGTGTCTATAATGTTTGGCTTAGCCTTCTCACTTTCAAGTTTATCTATATCTTCTACCTGTATACTGTATGACTCACTTTTACTATCGTTAGTTTCCAGAACCTTACTATGTGAGCTCCCTTTCGACGTCCGTAGTTTAGGTATTAAAATGGTAGCGCTATGCAGTTCCTATTTTTGTATGCTCCCGAGAGGCCGTCCACAAAATAGAAAATAGCTACCGTAGAAAGGTTCTGTCACTACAAGATGCGGCTAGCTGTGTTATAATAAAAAAATTGTGCGGGCGTGCGTATAGTTACTAGTAGGTAGCTATTTACCTGCTCAGTGGCGTTACTACCAAGTTTGCATCCACTGCGGGGTTGAGCCCTACTTTGTTCCTGAGAGTCCTTAGGCTCCCGCTGTTCCTGGACAGCTGTGCTACGAGTCGGTCAATAGGTGAGCTACCATCAGCCATAGCCATCGGCAACACATGTCCTTGATGAAGCGTTTATCCAAGACAAGCACTCGTGTGATTCAATTCTTCTTTCACTCTCACTTCGCTTAGTTACTTAATAAATGCGCTGGCTACTTATATAAGGCGTCTCTAGGTCAAGGAATTTGTGCCTAAGAATGCACTGTTCTTGGAATAAGTAGCTACACAGAAATATTCCGTGCGCATTGTCATTGTTTGTATTATACTTGTTTGGGCGTGCCTGGGCATGCATGTTCATGCCCTGATTCCTGCATAATTATTGTAGCAGCCTGCATGGTGCCGGTGAGGCTGGCTGTTTGGAGATGGCTGCTTAGAGCATGCAGTGATCATCTTAGGTTTCAACCGTGTATTCGTGTGCCCAATATTATGTAGCAGTACAGTGCAACAGAGCATCGGCTCTGGTGGATACGGACTTCTGTTCATACAATATATAAATTTCATATTATAATTTGGAAATGTCTGTACATCATGTTATGAAAGGGTTGGACACTCATTGTTTAGACTGTATAGTTTACAAAAGGACTGTCTAGCGGTCATTTGCAGTCACTTCCTTTGGGCCGGTAGTCTTTCACACTTTTATGCTTCCCAACCTCATATCCTGTCCACCCATCTCTCCAGGCAGTCTACATGACTGAGATAACAGGGGCGTAGGAAGAAGTTTCAGTAAAGGGGGGCTGTAGTGCTAGGAAAATTCTTTCAGTTATTGCGCAACACCTGCCCCTTGCGCAATACAAAATGGAGTAGGATTGTTGTGCGGGACGTGCACTAGGGGCTGGACTGGCTAGATAAGCGAGACTATACTGCCGGGCATTCTACAAGTTCAGAATTCAGTCCAGTACAACAGAATAGTGACTAAATGGGGCAAGTTATAAAACAATTTGGCATATTTTTAGGGGGGCACAGCCCCCCATTTCTGGCGTTCAGGGGGGCGCCAGCCCCCCGCGCCCCCCCGCTTCCTACGCCACTGGATAATCAGATGCAATAATGGACATTTTCAGAGTAATAATACAGTACAGTGAGCTCTGGTTTATCCGACATCTACTTATCCGGAAACCTGATTTATCCGACCGAAAGACTGAGGAACAGAAGTGCTACATTCTATTGTATAGATACTTTTTCATGTGACATCTGATATATCCGACAAGTTTTGAGGGAACAGATGATGTCAGATAAATCAGAGCCCGCTGTATTATTTGTTACTTACATTACATACAGCACCGTGTGAACTAAGTGCAGTAGTTAAATCCAACAATGCAATGATGTGCAATTTGCGGGACTCAGACAATGAACACCCACTCATTCACTTCTAGGGAAGTGTGCAAACACTGCGAGTTGCTTGCAAATTTGCTTGATTGTATATAGCACAACACGTAAGCCTCTTTGCATGCTACATCGAGCACACTGTGATCCACACTATAGCTATATGTGTGAACTGTATAAGCTAGAGAACTCCTATATAGTGCACCACCAACCTGGTACAGAGAGGAAAAATGAAAGTATAATACCATTCTGAGATCTATTGCTGAATTGCAGTTGGTTCCACATGGATTCACATTGTCAAGCAACTATCATAGACAGTTAGCCTAAGCTAGGGGGCTACACTGCTATAGACCTACATGGCTCTCATTATTGTTCAATTGTTGAAAAGCACCTCTCTCGGGCAAAAATACTGCCAGATTATGGGCTACCAAAGCTACGGATGCATGTAAAAATAAGATGCCACACCGCTTGACCTTGCTCTTCTCAGTCACCTTTTGTACGTGCATAAGTCAAAATAGACCACCATGGCAATCCATCACATCGCACATACATGCAGTAAGCAATAATTATATGAAGTGAACAATAATTATATTATTATCTAGAACCTGTACAGACCTTGAAGTAGAAGCACTATATGGTATATACCTACCTACTTGCACTGTTCATCTGTCACTATACAGCAAGCTTTTGAGCATATAATCTGTTAATAATTATTACATAACTAGCTCTGTCTGTAGAAGAATAGACCGGTTGCGCGTAACTCAGGAATGTTGTGGTTAAGACGATAATTGCATATGACGTCATCACTGGTGGCAGTTTAATACATTGAAAAGATAGGGAGAAATGTGTTGCACCGGCAGCCTCGAGCGCTTTGTGCCGAATGTTCCCATTTAGATGGCTCAGCTGAATGGTTCGCACGAGTACGCACCTGACCGTCGTTGATTGAAGTTGCTAAGGCGTACGGTTGCCGAGATCGAGACTCGTGAAGGGGGATTCGCCGACAGGAGCGACCAGAATGTGGTGAGCGAAGACTTCTTGACACGATTTCGGCGAAAGCAGGCAAGGCTATGACCCGCACCCTTGCGTTACCATCGCTACCTGTAGCTAACTTTGATAATTTGTAGGTGGTAGTTCAAGGAGAAGCTATTCTGTGTGTAGGAGTGTCGAAAAATCCTGTAGAGAAGTATCGTTCGCCACATTTTTGTCGGCGAGTGTCCCTTTATGAGTCTCGATCTCGGCGACCATAGGTCGTATCAACCTCAATCAACGACCCACAGGTGCGTACTCGTGCGAACCATTCAGCTGAGCCATCTAAATGGGGACATTCGGCACGAAGCGCTCGAGGCTGCCGGTGCAACACCTTTTCCCCTATCTTTTCAATGTATTAAACTGCCACCAGTGATGACGTCATAGGCAATTATGACGTACTGCATTCCTAAACGCTTATACGCAACTGGTCTATTGCCCTGCAGCTGTGAGCATCTCCATTACCTTCTTTAAATGGATGATCTCTTATGTTCACATACTGCCCAACTTCGTGATCTTCCCAGTCACCCAGGGCAGCCTTCATAGTGACAACATATGCAAAATGGAACAATAATTTGTATTGGAGGATGTATCTAGTGTTTTGCAGTCAGCTCAATTGTTATGTCTATAATAATGCAATTTGAATTATTTTGCTCATAGCTAGCTATTATAATTATGTAAATGCCTTGAGTGCTTCATTGTAAGTGTATTATTGTGCATGGTTGGATTTAATGCGTAGTGTCCCCCTAGTACACTTCCCATTTATTACGTATTGTCCCCCTAGGACACTACCCATTTAATGCATACTGTCCCCCTAGTACACTATCCATTTAATACATAGTGTCCCCCTAGCACACTACCCATTTAATACGCAGCGTCCCCCTAGTGCACTACCCAGTTAATACATAGTGTCCCCCTAGTACACTACCCATTTAATACGTAGTGTCTCCCTAGTACACTACCCATTTATTACGTATTGTCCCCTTAGGACACTACCCATTTAATGCATACTGTCCCCCTAGCACACTACCCATTTAATACGTAGTGTCCCACTAGGACACTACCCATTGAAAATGTAGTGTCCGCCTAGGACACTACCCATTTAACACATAGTGTCCCCCTAGTGCACTACCCATTTAATACGTAGTGTCACCCTAGTACACTACCCATTGAATACGTTCCCCCCTAGTACACTACCCATTAGTTATGTATTGTCCCCTTAGGACACTACCCATTTAATGCATACTGTCCCCCTAGTGCACTGCCCATTGAAAATGTAGTGTCCCCCTAGCTAGTACACTTCCCATTTATTACGTGTTGTCCCCCTAGGACACTACCCATTTAATGCATACTGCCCCCTAGTACACTATCCATTTAATACATAGTGTCCCCCTAATACACTACCCAATTAATACATAGTGTACCCTAGTACACTATCAATTTAGTACGTAGTGCCCCCTAGTACATTACCCATTGAAAATGTAGTGTCCCCCTAGTACACTTCCCATTTATTACGTATTGTCCCCCTAGGACACTACCCATTTAATGCATACTGTCCCCCTAGTACACTATCCATTTAATACATAGTGTCCCCTTAGTACACTACCTATTTAATAGCAGTGTCCACCTAGGACACTACCCATTTAATACATTGTGTCCCCCTAGTTTTTTCTTTCAGGATGTGTATACATCAATTTACCAGACTATAATACTGTAATACCATAAGCATGTAGTCAATAGATTATGATAGTGCACTGTACAATAAAATAGGTAAATTGTCAAATGTTCATGCAAATGTTCAGCATGACATTCAATTTATTATAAGTTGATCAATAAACTTGTCTGAAATTAGTAGAGGGCCACACGTGATTCGTTGGTGGCCTAGTCAGTGGAGATTGGGAATCATGGGATGATATTCTGACTTGATCTTGATCCTCTGATGCACAGTATGGATGATCGCAGGAGGGAGAATGACAGCTGGCATCGCAGCCATCCCATTGTTGAAGAAAAGGGTTGCTGTCTCTTCTCAGATAGCATCATGGCCAGTCTACTGTAGAAGATAGATGCAAGTCTGTGTCTCCCTAGTACACTACCCATTTAATACGTAGGTAGGTCCCCCTTGGACACTACCCATTTAATACGTAGTGTCCCCCTAGGACACTACCCATTTAATAGCAGTGTCCTCCTAGGACACTACCCATTTAATACGTAGTGTCCCCCTTGGACACTACCCATGCCATTTAATACGTAGTGTCCCCTTTGTACATTACCCATTTAATATGTATATAGTGTCCCCCTAGTACACTACCCTTTAAATATGTAGTGTAGCCCTAGGACACTACCCATTGAATAAATAGTGTCACCCTAGTACACTACGCATTTGATGCATAGTGTTCACCTAGTAAACTACCCATTTAATATGTAGTGTCCCCCTAGTGCATTGCCCATTTAATACGTAGTTTCCCCCTAGTACACTACCCATTTAACTACTGCACTTAGTTCACACAGTGTGCTGTATGTAATGTAAGCAACAAATAATATTATTCTGTATTCTGTATAATTATGTGCATTATTGCATCTGAGGGGAGGGGAGGGTGATAGGGAGGGGAGGGAGAAGTGGACAGAGGTAAGAACAGACTAGCTAAACACCATTACAAGGAATTCAGTTGACTTGGTACATCTATGCACACTGCATAGAATGCATGTTACCATGTGTGGAGTCTACTTACTATATGGTGTCTGGAGGCATTGTGGACCGGTGAACCCATCTGGACAGGTGCAGGTGTCTGGAGCTGAACGGATCATTCCATAGTGACAAGGTGTGGTGCACGGAGCTGCATTCAATGCAAGGGAGGATTAGTTGAAGTAACTGCTTAAAGTGTCACCTCAAGTATCTAGTCTTTCATGCCACTCCACTGACAGGTCTGCATGGAATTGTTAGATATCATAAACACAGTCAGCTGTTCACTTAAACTGTAAGAAATGGTCACTCCACCCCCACCACATAATCACAGAGGTGCTCCTCATGTTGCTTAGCAACAGTGACATCACTCCCACCACACACCCCCTCCCCTTCCGCAGCACCAATTAGCACATCTGTAGCTATATATAGCCTATAATTATAGTTCACTCTTGACTGCTCACTTCTGATGTTCCATCAGTACCTTCTGCTGTGCTTAGTCCAGGATGAGGTGAGGGCCAGGATACGGTCAAGTGGGTCCACTGCTCCACGAGCAGGCAATAGAGTTACGAACAACTCATATTGTCTCATTGACCATGTCTTAAGTAGACCACCTCTCCAACTCCGCCTGCATGGCAGGCAGACTGGATGAGTGAGTCTTTGACCTCCCTGTTCAGTGTTAGTGGAGAGGTGTTCCATGGAGGAGGCTTGATACCTGTGTGGCTAGTAGTACCACACCACTCCTCCATAGATATACTCGACACTATGAGTCCTCCAATACACTTGTGGATTTCCTTGTTTATTCCAAAAATGGCAGCCAAGAAGAACACGTGCCAAACGAGTGACATTCCTTCCCGTCAACATCGTGGCAATGTTTCAGTGCTGAGGAAGTAGTGAGTGTGCCAGTGACTGGTAAGTAAGTGGCTAGGAGTGTGGAATACAGGAGTGTGTTGTATGAATCTGTGGTTGTGTGTTTAGTCTGATTGTTTTGTATATCTCTAAATTGCAATAGCAACATGGCTCAAGCTTAAATCTTGGTCGAAAAAGAGAGACTCAAGTTGGAATCTGTCCTCTCCCGTGTCCAACATTATGATTGTGATTCCTGGACCACTTGTGCTGAAGTGGCCGCTGTCTACAAAGAATGGGAATGGGATTTATCAGCCTATCATACATTCCAGGGCAACATTGATTGTACTATCTTACTGGTCTACTCAAATTGAAGCAGTTTGCTGAGAAACGCACAGAGTTTCTGGTAGCAGATCTAGAGGGGGATCCAGGGGTGCAAAGGAACCCCCTTTTGCTAGACTTATATAGGATTTTGAGCTGACTGCTGGGGTAGACACAGCCAACTCCTTTGACCACACCCTCCTCTTCTTCTGCAGACAACTGTGTCACTTAATTACTCCATTGACATTGGCAACACTCTCCTCATTTTCCACAATTATTTTGTGGACAGGGTCCCCATTGTGGTTAGAGTCACAATCCAGATTTACACTCAGAGTCAGGCGGAGACCCTCAGTACCTCCCTCGTCCTCCCCCACGAGACAACCGATGATGGTGGCCGTGGAACACACATGGGACTGGTCCAGTTCAGAAGAAGAAGGCAACAGTTGGTAAAGTTTTGCTCAACATATTAGGTAGTCCGGCCAATGGGACAGTTAGATCACAATTGCTGCTGTGCCAATCTATATAAATGATGAGTGCAGTGGTAGCATATAGGGGGAGGGGAGGGGCAGAGGGAGGGGCAGTGGGAGGGGTGTAGAGTAAATTTTTATTAGTAGCTATCCAAACCATGTACATTGTTAGCTGTCCCTTGTACGACTGGTGCAAATTTTTTGTTTCCTGTTATTGTATATTGTGTACGTTAGTACTATATAGACCAGCTGTACAAGTGAGCCACAGTTTGCATGACTACTAAATGTTACGGCAGATGGTGTTTACTGTGGCAATCCATGTCAATGGTGTGTAGATGTGGTAGCATGTGTGGGAGAGGGAGGTGTGTGTGTCTGTACATTTGGATTGAGTGTGGAGTATGTATTCACTGGTCTCTGTTGTGTGCTTAATGATGTGTTAGGATACATGGAGGAGCCACTTACAGTGGAACCACCCTTTTAAGGACACTTAATGCAGGACACCTCTGTAATGAGGACACTTGGATCATGTAATACTGCGATGGTGCTGCGTGTGAAGAGCTAGTGTGATGTAATGTGCTCTCCCCCCATACAGGTGCTAGGCCTCCACCTCACCTACAGGACACCCAAGAGGGTGGTATTGAGTCCATGGTCTACAACGTGCTTGTGTATGGAGAGGGGCGGTATGGGCCTTACATCCCCGTGGCAATGCACTCATGTGATTATTCAGGAATCCAACACTTGCATCATCTCAGGTATGCCCACACCCACGCCTCCATTTGTTGCTTTGTGGCATTTCAGGTGAGTAAGGAGCCATTTTGGAGAGGTTTCACCATTTCTGTGCAGGTAATATTGTTACCAAGGTAACGGGACCCTTATTGGAGTGGTTGGACTCTATGCATGTTTCATTGGACATTGCCTCTTCCATATTGGCGAGCATAGGTAGTTTCCTGTAATTAGCAGTGTAGTCAAGGTGTTGTGTTGCATGTGTTGACTGCTGTTCATTTTGATGCCCACCCTCAGAGGTTCCCATTCTGACTTTGACAATGTGGTCACTTGTGTTGTACTGCATTTTGAAAGTACACTCGGGATGATCTGAGCTGGGTGTGTTACTACACACGCACGCACACGCGTACACACGCACACACACACACCATAATTCTATACTGTAAGCTCACAACACCTTATCTCACAGCACTACCCCTCCCCCTTCACACCCTCCCCTTCCCCTTACACCATCCCCTTCCCTCTCACACCCTCTCCTCCCTTCCCTTCCCCCCTTCCCTCCCATTCCCTCCCCTGCAGAAATCCTCCTACGTCTGGTGTGGCTAGCCCTCTTTGTGTTGGGGATTGTAGTGCAGTTCTTGCTGAGCTGCAGATGCCCTCCCTTTCCTTCTCAGTCTCTCTACCACAAGTAGAGCCAGAAGAGGAAGGCGAGGACGGAGAGGAGAAAACTTGGCCTCAGCCACGACCAAAAGGGACTGAGAACATTAGCAGGATCCCCACAAGAGACCAGCCCACTGTCGGGACCCAGCACTTCACGAGGATCTCACAGACTGAACTGAATACAGTGTTGTGTGTGTGTGTGTGTGTGTGTGTGTGTGTGTGTGTGTGTGTGCGTGTAGGAAGGGTACTCAGCATACATTGCTTTCAACCCATCACTGTAGCTACTGTCAGTATTCTAAGTACCCATGTCAATGGAATGTCGTCAATACTGTTGACTGCCACATATCGATCTCCAGTGAGTGCTAGTGGGAGGGCAGAGCTGGAGGTAAATGTCCATCTTGGTGTATATATAATGCCTACACATTGTGCAGTATGGCCATGGTCA
Source organism: Ianthella basta (assembly GCA_964019415.1). Taxonomy (NCBI): domain Eukaryota; kingdom Metazoa; phylum Porifera; class Demospongiae; order Verongiida; family Ianthellidae; genus Ianthella; species Ianthella basta. Next base: position 4,195,492 of record OZ025872.1, on the reverse strand, counting down.
ATATAATTACAGACTATTGCCAAACACTTAGCCATCTATAGCAACTGGTCCAGTAGTAAATACAAGTGGAATGACACGTTCATCAGAAACAGCCAACTCTGCATGCATGGCTGACTTTCGTATTAAAGGCCCCGTAAATTATTCCATTTATTGTGCCGTCTCGAGAACGCCACACGAACTTTGTTTATTATATGGCCGTCACCAGGCAGGGGGCGGGGCACAACCGTCAGGGGCGAGACGAAGATGGCCGAAGGGATGACCTTGCCAACCTAATGTCTGAAATTTGAGGTTCGATAGTTGAAGATGGCCGAAGGGAAGTCAAGTGTCACGATCGGTTGTCACTGCGATGACGACGAGGATCCGTTTCCTAGCAGTTGGCGGTATTCTAATGCATGGCGCTGTGAGTTTCTTCTGTTGAGTGCGTTGAGTGGTTCTTATAATGTTGCTTAGCTAAGACACTTGATCGCAGTAGTAGCTAGTCAGGCGTAGCCACATCGGAAAGGACAGCTACTCTTGACTAAGTAGCTAACGGTGTTGTTAGTCTACTTATTGTGTTGTAGCTGTGTTGCGTTAGCTACTGTCCTGTGTTACTGGTGTGTGCAGTGCTGAAGACTCTGCATATGAAGAAAGACTTCATCACTGAAGAAGAGTGCAGAAGAGTCACTGGGGCAGGGTTCTGGTGGTTGGACGAGCTTGCTCATACTATAGCATTGAAGCCACCTGGTGTGGTGAAACTGGTGATAGATGTGTTGGAGGAATACAAGAAGGAGTGGTGGAATAGCTGGATTGCTTCCTGGATCAATGGTGAGCATACAGTGCCGCATTGGAAGTGTTTGAGATTCTGCACAAGTCATTGACCGTTTAGGTAGAGGGATGCTGTAGTGTTATACGTAGGTGCTACTCACCAGTATAATGTGAGTATGAAGTGTTAGAGGATCTGGTGTGTACACAAGCACTTAGGGTTAGGGTTAGGGAGAGGTAACTGTGAAATTATCTGTAGAAATAATAAAGATTAGCTTCAACCAGTTCTCTTTGTGTAGACTGTGTGAGTGTTGCCTTCAACACCAATCCTCCCTATCTGCACCTGTTCCTCTTACCTGCAGCAGTGACTGTGTATACATACGCACACTGTAGACCTTTGGTATTACGTAGCATGGTGTGCAAATGTTTTGCGTGCCCAGTCTGTGTATCATTGCTGCTATCCCGCACAGTGCTGTCAGAGTTGTACCAGGAGAAGTTGGTGACTGAGGATGAAGTGAAGCAGATGAAAGGAAAAGGAGGGGACCTGCCTTATCAACTTATTACTAACCAGTGCACCAAACCTCAAGAAGTGGTGACCAGAACAACAGAAGTACTGGCCACATTTGGACACAATGATGAAGCAAGGCAGTTGAGAGGTTAGTAGTTAGACTACTCAACAGTGAACTTAGTGTAACAGCTGAGCCAGTCCACCCTATACCAGCCTTGACTATTGTTTTGTAGCCTCATCTAACCCATGCTGTATTGGGCACATAATCTGCCAATATTTCCAGTGTATGTGTGTGTGTTCGTGTGTGTGTGTTCATGTGTGTGTGTGCATGTGTGCGTGCATGCATGCATGTGTTTCTGTGGTGTGTGTGTGTGTGTGTGTGTGTGTGTGTGTGTGTGTGTGTGTGTGTGTGTGTGTGTGTGTGTGTATGTGTGTGTGTGTGTGTGTGTGTGTGTGTGTGTTAGCAGCACACATACTGGAGGTGTAGTGTAGTGTTATTTTAGGTGTCCCTGTCTGCTGATTGTGTGTTATAGATCGTACTTTGTGTGGTCGCCCATGTTTTGTCACATGTTTTGATGGCTTTGATAAACAGTTGTGCATGTGAATATTCCCGCGGTAAACCTTTCTGCCTGCTCACAAGTTTCTGTATATACTTATACTGTAAGTCCCATCACAAGTCTAACTTCTTTAGTTTTGAAGGTTGAATATTATTGCGCTCGAAACATCCTACCAATCTTGTTGTTCATTCATTGGTATGTGTTTTGCTCACAAATGTTTCCAAGCAAGCGCTTACTTGATGTATGGTAATAACAGTGCAGGGGTAGGGGTAGGGGTAGGAGGGGTCTTACTTACTGCTTCCCTTTACATGTGTCCAACTGTTGAATGCATACTGTGTAGTGAAAAATGTGTACACAGCACGCTGCATGAAGCAGTGAGTGATCAAGTGATTTCTGAACTTATTCCCACCCTGCAGTACTGAATGAACTCTTCACTAGACGCATCCTAACAGCAGAAGAGTGCTCTAAGGTGCCTAGGCAACAGCGGGTGTGGGTGTACCATCTTTCTCAAGTCCTCTTAGCCAACCCTGCTGAAATAGTGCAGGAAGCCACTCAAGTGCTGGAGGAACATGGCTTCCATGTGGAGGAGCTAAAGAGTGAGTTATACTATAGTAGCACACTTTGATAAGTTGTGCTCCAAGTACTGCACTATGACAACATGCACCAACTGCATCAACTGCTTTAATGTACATCTCCACCATTTGCTTATGAGAATACATTCCAATAGACCGATTGCATAATAAAATGGCGCGCCGAAAAGGGGCACACGCGGCCTCGACTGGAGTGACAAATATTCGTGTTTAGTCTGTGAATCGTTCCTGTTTGTGCTTCTTTCGTTCGGAATAAGGTAGAATGCCAGCGCATGACCACTGCTGTGTGCCGAACTGCAGTAACCGTCGCGACAAGTGTCCTGAAGTGTCTTTTCATGGCATTCCTGCGAACGAAGACTTAAGGAAACGTTGGCTTGTGGCTATCAGACGTGATGTGGGGCCACACTTCAGGATTAGTTCTTCTACTGTTGTTTGCGGAGCGCACTTCACTGCTGCCGACTTTTCCACTGGATCGCGACAAGGAAGTGGTGCGGTCAAGTCTAAAACACGTCGTCTGAAGCGCGAGGCAGTACCATCCGTGTTCGCGTGGAATGCTACTGCGAAGACTCGTCCTGCGCCGCGGGAGAGAAGTTTGTCAACGCTGTCTGCTGAAGTGAGAGTGGCTACGTGTGCTACGGAGGTTGACACACTCAGAGCTGAACTGGCACAAACATGGAAGGATCTGGAGCGTGCCAAGGAGGAAGCTATGTTCCTAAGAACCCAAGTATTGCGATTCGAAAACCTGGTAGAGGCTGACAAGGTTCATCATGCATCTGGCAAGAAAGGTGAGCAAGCTGTACATGTGTGGTGTTCAGATTTACACAATAGCAGCACTGTAGTTGTGATTTTGCACTAGTGTACCTGGGACGTAAGTGCATGATGTTCCTAGCTATAATACTAGTATTACAGCTAGGAACATCATGCACTTACGTCATGCGATTGTAGTCCATGGCTCATTCAGATGTATTCCGTGCTTTAATGTGCATCTTCATGCATGCATGCATGTGTATGTGTGTATATCCTTGTTTCATGTGCCTTCCACCATAGGTTCATCAGACTTTGAGTATTATACGGGATTTGCCACTTTTGAAGACTTTGCTGTATTCTGGAAGTTTCTTGATCCCGTTGGCAACATGAGGACCAGCACTCAGATGAGTGATGATGAGCGGCAGAGAACGAGTGGTGCTGGCCCCCATTGCACATTGACCGAGGAGGATCAACTCCTCATTGTTTTAATCCGTCTCCGTGTAGGTTCCGCCGAGCGTGATTTAGCGATCCGATTTGGTGTGTCCGAGTCAACCGTGTGCCGTATATTCCAGAAATGGATAAACTATTTGTACCTTCGTCTTGGGAGCCTGCCGATATGGCCATCATGGGAAAGTGTGGAAGGAAGCATGCCAAACTGCTTCAAGGAGTCATATCCAACCACCTTTGCAATCATTGATGCCACCGAACTCTTCTGCGAAGTTCCAGCTTCCCTCAGCCTCCAATCTCAGTGCTACTCCAGCTACAAATCCCACACAACCATGAAAGGGCTTGTGGGCATTGCCCCAAATGGTGCAATTGTTTTTATTAGCACATTATATAATGGTTCGATCAGTGACCGCGAGTTGACAATCAAGTCTGGGTTCCTTGACCTGCTGCCAGTGGTACCTAAGGGTAAAGCCATAATGGCTGACCGGGGGTTTGACATACAAGACTTGCTTGCAAAGCATGACATCCTGCTTAACATTCCTCCTTTTAAAGGTGCAGGCCACCTTCAGAAGGAGGATGTTATCGCAACTCAGCGCATTGCCAGTGTGCGCATTCATGTCGAACGAGTCATTGGCCAGGTGAAGCAGCGATATCACCTGTTGCAAGGGGTGATTCCTCTGTCAATGGTTGGCTCCATCAACCAGATTTGGACTGTTTGTTGCCTTCTGACCAATTATCGCGGCAAGGTCATTGCAGAGGTGGACGAGCATTAAAGCTATGTTACAGTACATGTTCTTACACTTCGAGGAGAATGTATTGCTGGTAGGCAGTCAGTAGCTTGGGCAGCATTTCACCTTCCCACATCTCAGAGTCAAAGTAGATGCGTTCCACATGAAGATCACCATGACCCACCCACACAACAAAGTCACACCAACGCAAACCTGTGATTGCCATCTGGCCCTGGACTTGGTGATAGTAAGCGTGTGTCTTCTTTAAATGCGGTCGTCCATCAGTCAGTGCACAGCAAAACTGTGCCTCGGCACATGCCTCGATGACAGTTTGACGAAGAGTGTACGCTTTGTATGGGCATTTTATCTCCAGCAGGCCGAAACAGTCAACAGTAGAGTTGTCATACACTACTCGATCAGGGGAAGCACCAAGGAATCGGTACTGTTGATGAAGACATAAGCCACACTCCTGAATGGCAACAGGCCTCCCATCCGCTTTCATCGTCTCCACATACAGCTGTGCAGCATGGCTTTCATTCACTCTCCCGTGAGCTATGGCTGGTAAAAGACCAATGTCGCGCTGCTTGAAGATTGAATTGAAAAACTCTATTGTATACGCAGATTGCCGGCTGACAACCTTCTTGAAGTTCGAGGAAGTTATAGTCGATCCATGCAGTTCCAGCCACAACGCATTTGAGGCTTGTCCCACAGTTGATTGTTGGATGTGCTGGGCTTCTTCAGTGGAGATCAAGTGTTCTCGCAACGAGGCATTACACACTGATGTGCAAGCAAGTGGTAGGATGGGGAACTGGATGGTTGGAGAAACTACCACTGCTGGTAGTGAGCGCAGCCAAGCCTCGTAGTCCTCATCAGGCACATCATAGCCCTCCTCCTTGCGTCTCCGATACTTCTCCACCGTTTCTTCGGACCACTGATGTGAAGATGGTTGCTTTACTTGTGACAAAAACTCTTGCTTCTTTGCAGCTGCGCGTATCAACCGATCCCCTCTCTCCTTGGCTTGCAGCACCTGCTCCCTGAAAGTGTCCATACTACCAGCGAGTTGGTAGGAGAGCACACTGCCTAGTGGGGCTTCACCGTACTGAGTTTCCACATATGGAATGTCGCTGGTGCCAGATGGTAGCATTGGTCTCAGACGGCAGACATCACTCAGACCCTGCTTGTGTTCAGCAATACTCTCTTTCGAGAGCTTACGGGTAGCTGGTCCTCTTGCCTCATAAAGGCTGCAGGTTATCGCAGATTTCTTTCTCTCTGACGGATCCTTGGCCTTTTCGACCATTGTCTCCATAACGGTCTTTGGCGCTATGTCTCGTTCTCGGGGTCCCCATAGCTTCTTGCCACTGGTGACTGAGTCAGAGCCAGGGAGAGATGCTGCTGGTAGAGATCTAGACTTGGGCGCATAGTGTTGCAAGAGAATAAGCAGCGCGAAAACATGCTGACACAAACCACCACTTGTTCCAGCTGGACAAGGTATACACGAAGCATACGTTACACGCAGTTGAGTACTTGCACGTTCCTCTCCTTCACTTTCCATTTCAGCTGGGTGTTCGGACTGCTGCATCTCAGACAGAACAATTTTCTGTGTGTACTCCATATGCTTGCGTTGTGAAGCCCAGCACTTTGACTCCACATAAAACTTTGCATCACCTTGGCACACCTTCACATCATGCACATACCCCCAAAAATAGAAGTCATGGCCGCGGTCAAGAGACTTCTGTGTCAACCGTACAGTATCACTGGACACAGCCTTTCCAGTCTGCAGAAGGTGTGAGAGAATCACTGGTGTCGTGACAATTGGCAATACCTCAGGTCGATCAGACCAGCCAGATGTTGGCCAAGCCTCAGGACGCGATTCTGTCGCAGTAGGAGCTGCACTGTTCGGACAATTTCGCTTCCGACTTGTTGTGGGAATAGCCTCTGGACGCTGGTGATAAAACTGAGCTCTGCAACACAAGGTAAGTACACAACAAGAGCGTCAAGCATCGAGGGTCGCGTAGGGAGAAAGTGCAAAGCGGGCGACAGAGTTAGCTTTTATCCGCGAACTTACAGGTGCAGGAGATCGTTCTTTCTGCCCGTGAGCCGTCCGTTTCGCTTCCGCAAGTAGTCGCGGAGTTGGTTCACTGTCCAAGACTTGTCAGGTAAGCTTTCATCCACGTTACCACTGCTTGTTGGCTGTTTCCCTGTTCCTTCGGACGCCATGCACTCTTCGCAGCACTTACCTACCTCGATTAACAGGTTCCACGTGCAGTCTACTAATCCGTACTGCCCCGTTTCGGCGGCACGTGACTTATTATGCAATCGGTCTATTGTGTGCACACACAAGTTCACACACACACCTTTCCTCTCATCATACGCTGTGCTGTCAGAGGGTTAGGTACACCTTGTGTAGACTGTGTGAGTGTTGCCTTCAACACCAATACTTCCTATCTGCACCTGTTCCTCCTACCTTCAGCAGTGACTGTGTATACCCACACATAGTGTAGACCTTTGGTATTAGCATGGTGTGCAAATGTTTTGTGTGTACAGTCCGTGTATCAGTGCTGCTATCCCGCACAGTGCTGTCAGAATTGTACCAGAAAAATTTGGTGACTGAGGATGAAGTGAAGAGGATGGAAGGAAAAAGCGGGTACCTGCTTTATCAGCTTGTTCCTTTCCAATGGAACAAACCTTTAGAAGTGGTGACCAGAACTGCTGATATAATGAACAAGTTTGGATATACCGAGAGAGCAATGCAGTTGAGAGGTTGGTGTGGTAGTCAGACAGTGAAGTCAGTGTAACAGCTGGCCAGTCCATCCTATACCAGCCTTAATGTTTTATAGCTAGCCTCATCTAACCCATGCTGTCATGGGTCTTACTTTCTAGACTAAGTTCCTTGTACATGTGTCCATGCAACTGCACGGGCGGCGGCACAAAGGGACAGGGAGGCTTGAGCCCCCATCACTCTTACCCATTACAAAAGAATAGGGAGATTGATAGTTTGGACCTTGGAGCCCTCCCACTTGTTAGGATCTGCCAAACTGTTGAGTGTATGCTGTGTAGTGAAGTGCATGTGTACACAGCACACTGCATGCAGCAGTGAGTGGTCAAGTGATGTCTAAACCTATTCCCACCCTGCAGTTCTAAATGCACTCTTCACTAGACGCATCTTAACAGTGAAAGAGTGCTCTGTGGTGGCGAGGAAGGGGAGGGGGGAGTGGGAGGGCCATCTTTCTCAAGTCCTGTTAGTCAAACCTGCAGATGTAGTGCAGGAAGCCATTGATGTTCTGGAGGAGCATCACTGCTATGTGAAGGAGGAGCTGAAGAGTGAGTTATACTATAGTAGCACACTTTGCCAAGTTGTGTTTCATGCAAGTACTGACAACTTGATAGTGACACATGCACCAACTGCATAGACTGCTTTAAATGTAGATCTTCACCATTTGTTTAAAGTTGCTTTACAAATGGTGTAACGACTGAACATGCCAATGCATGTACATGCGCACAAGTGCATAGAAGTGCACACACACGCACACACACACACACACACACACACACACACACACACACACACACACACACACACACACACACACTCCTCTATGCACTGAGTACAATGATTTGATTGTTAAACTGCTTCTTGGAGGCAGTCCTATAGGTTGGTGCTGTTAGTGTTGATGAATAGTAGCTCGCCACTCTGTACAGTCCATAATCATCTCTTTCCAGTTCATCATGCCCCTGAGTTCATTACTGATCAAGGTATGCACAGTCGTTCTCCATCTGCACCTACCACTTGGTCTGCTCTGCTTAAGTTGTCGCTGGGGATGAAGAGCTAGCATCCTCTGCAAGCCTTCTCAGTCACAGCTGGTTCTCCAGTGTTAGCTCCCTAAGTCTGCAAGAGATAGTAGTGTCCCACAAGGTGACACCATGCAAGAATACCACAAAGGCATTTTATTTGGGGTGTTTTTAGCTTTCTGAGGTCATGTTTGACACATTCCACATTTCACCACCTTAGGCATGCAGGCATTATTAAGGTTCAGCAGATGCGTAACTTGTGGTCTTTGCTTAGATTGTGGCTTCTGAAAACTTTCCCTCTCCACATTTTGTTAGACGGTCTCTGCTTTTGAAGCATCACTGTCATTTCCTTAGCCATTTTGCCATCTTGTCTCACCTCACTGCCCAGATAGAAGAATGGCTTATGTAACCTCTTTCGAAGTAGCACAGACACACACGCACATGCAGATATTTGTATATGTATATATACGTACGAGGATGCATGTGCTTCATCCTCTCATCCTACATAGTGCTATCAGAGGGTTTAGCTCAATTTCTGTATACATAGTGACAGTAGGGATGTTACCTTCAACACCAATCCTCCCTATCTGCACCTGTTCCTCCTACCTTCAGCAGTGACTGTGTATACCCACACACATTGTAGACCTTATAGCATTATGTGCAAATGTTTTGTGTGCCCAGTCTGTGTATCTGTGCTGCTATTCCACACAGTGGTGTCAGAGTTGTATCAGGAGAAGTTGGTGACTAAGGATGAAGTGAAGAGGATGAAAGGAGAAGGAGGGTACCTGCTGTATCAACTTATTAGTGTCCAGTATGCCAAACCTACAGAAATGGTAACCCGATCAGCTCATGTACTGGAAAAACTTGGATGCAATAAAGAAGCAATGCTGTTGAGAGGTTGGGTTGCTAACCCATGCTGTATTGGGCACATAATCTGTTTAGATTTCTTGTGTGTTTGTGTGTGTGTGTTGTGTGTGTGTGTGTGTGTGTGTGTGTGTGTGTGTGTGTGTGTGTGTGTGCGTGTGTGTGTGCGCGCGCGTATGTGTGTGTGTGTGTGTGTGTGTATGTGTGTGTACATGCTCCTGTTTGTATAGGCAGACATGTGCTGCAGATATGTACATTTGGGGGTAGCTGGCAAGCGAGCTGTCTGAGCAGCTTGTGCTTGTACCAAAACAGACCATTGAGTATCCCAGATCTTACTCCTGTGTGGTCAGCCATGTTTGCCTGTCTTTACACGGTCTCTGTAAACAGCTGCCCATGTGAGAATACCCAGCGATAGACCTTTCTGTCTACTGTATGTTGTAGAATAGGGCTATGTGCTAGGGAATATGGTAGGGTAATGTTGGGAATGGTGCTTACTTGATGTATGGTAATAACAGTGCAGGGGTAGGGGTAAGAGGGTTCTTGCTTTCTGGTTCCTTTTACATGCATCCAACTGTTGAGTGCATGTATGCTGTGTAGTAAAAATGTGTACACAGCACACTGCAAGAAGCATTGAGTTCTCAAATGGTTTCTAAACCTATTCGCACTCTGCAGCACTGAATAAGCTCTTCACTAGACACCTCCTAACAACAGAAGAGTGCTCTGAGGTGGCTAGAAAGAAGAGGTGGGATAGAGAGGACCATCTTGCTCAAGTCCTAATAAATAAGCCTGTAGAGGTAGTGAAGGAAGCCATTCCAGTGCTGGAGGAACTTGGCTGCCGTGTGAAGAAGGAGCTAAAGAGTAAGTTATACTATAGTAGCACACTTTGCCAAGTTGTGTTCTAAGCACTGCACTATGATAACTTGATACTGACACATGCTACAACTGCACTGACTGCTTTATTATATACATCTCCACCATTTAGCATAAAATTCTGAGAACAACTCTAGCCAATCACAAAGGAAGGAACTGGTGTACAAGTCAAATCATACATTCATAATGATAATGATTACACAAACAAGGCAAGACGGCTTAAATGTATGCTACAGTGGGCAGGGCAAAATGCAGGGGCGGTAAATGAGAAAACATGTGGGTGGAATCAATAACATTGGGTAATACGTAGAAACATAGAAACAAAGCTTGTGGGATAGGGACAGCAAGTGAGGTAGGGGTAGGGAGGATGAACATGCTGTAAACATAATAATGAGTCAATCTGCTAGACTGAGTTGATGGATGAAGGGATTGTAAAGGGCTACTGGGATACTGTACCTGTTGTCACTTCGGGACACAGGATAGGAGCAGAGACTACACCAATGAGCAATGCTGACATCAGGTTGTGTGTGTGGCATCTTTTATGAATTTACCCATGAGGAGACCTAGGTGTAGCTGCTTGTTTTCATTTCAAAAAACATTTCCCTGTAAACATCTCAACAGAATTGTCAGTAAAATGGAAATCACTGTACTAGACCTATGCCAGACAGCACTGCGCTGGGTGGCTGCTGGGTGCCGTGGACAGTCCTAGCCCTTGCTGTTTGACCGTGGACGCCATGGCCACACTTATGGCCATTGCTGGTCATCCATTTGACAACCTAACCAAATGAGGTGCGGTGTTTAGCTGGTCTTGGTGGTGGAAAGCCACGTGTTTGCTAGGCTTGGACGATCCTCTAAACTTGAACTGCGCTGTTAATGGGACCTGCCGCTGACAGTGAACAGCAATGCCAGCACTCCAAGTGCCTTACATGCTGACAAAATTTCTTCCATCAGACGACATGTTCCCAACTCAGCATTCATGGAAGTCTGGGTTTGGTGTCTTCACTAGCTACCTTGTGGCTTCCAGCTGCCATTTTGATGATGTCACACACACACACACACACACACACACACACACACACACACACACACACTTTGCCACATTGTGTTGCAAGTTTATACAAGCAACCTTTAGTGTATGTAGTGATTGTTATGTGAGACCATGATTACATGTACAATATACAACACTGTTGTAGATGTAGAGGGGCTGAGGCCAGCACCTGTGCTTCCCAGTTCAGCCAGTGATCCAGATCTGTTGGTGAATGTCTATCAGGAGACAGGCACTGAAGAAGGTGACAAAATGTCTGTCCAGACAGCAGCTGAGACTGAGGGGGAGGAGTTCAAGGTAGGCTGTTATGAGCCAGTATGTGATATGGGGTTATGTGTTGTCATGTATTCATTTGTTTGTGTTTCATGCATGTGTCTATTTCTATTCAGGAGCATGATGTAGTGGCGATCCCTCAAGTCAAAGGTAAATACCACAACATTATTGTATTGCATGGGGGTGTCTTCTTCTGTGGGTTTGTGGTATTACTACATGGTTGTATGATAGGGCAAGATTTTACTTACTGTGAAAAGTGTGTGTTTGTGTGTCTGTATAATTATGTGTTTGATTTATATCACTTCTTCCTCATGGAGGCCCAGAGTACAAGCAGTATATGGATGTACAGTATATTAAGTGTGTGTGTGTGTGTGTGTGTGTGTGTGTGTGTGTGTGTGTTAGGCCACACCCCAGAGTGATCTTTGCCTGTGGCCCATGACCATCCTCTGTCGCCCCTGTGGAATACAGCACACTCACCCTGTCACACCCTTGTATGTTGTGAGAGTGGTAGTCCTGTCGACGTCAATGTTGACACAGGTGCAGTGATTGTTGAAGGGAATTCCATAGTACAGTGGAACCTCAGAAATAAGACCACCATCTGGGCGAAGCAGTCTTATTTTCGAAGTGGTCATCATTCTGCGAACATAATGTACAATCATGTGCACGGCATTAGGGACTAAACCAAAGCGGTCTTATTTCTAAGGTGGTCATATTATCGAGGTGGTTGTTTAGTGGGGTTCCACTGTAAGCCATATACAGTAAATCTAGAATAGAACAGGCAATGAAAGTAAGCAAAAATAGAAAGAAAATGCTTAGGAGAAGCAGGGTTACAAATTCACTGATCTGCTGTCGATTCTTCACATGTACTGTAGATGTACGTGTGATCCCCTCTGGGTGTGCAAGTACGAACTCCCTTTGCACAGACATTGGCAATATATGGCATAGAATGATAGAGTCATTCAGGGGATCGGCTTGTACGTATGTCAAGAGCTGCTGTATTGTGTGTCGAAAGGCTGCAGACAATAAGAAAATGGGAAGTGCTCTTCACAGTTGCTGGTCATAGGGACTGAATCATTGAACAGTCGTCAGATCTGTCTGGACTTATGGCTAAGGACGTTTTCTCTGATGTCGCTTGCAGAAGGGCATCAGCAACTCCTCTTCTGTGTAGCTTGATGGCCGTTTTCAGGGTAGCCTATCATGAATGGTTGACTCTGGAAGTCAACCAAAGCCTGTAGGATCTTACACTGTAGTTGGTTTCATGTATTAGAGGGGTATTTTTAACGACTGCTGAACAACTAAAATGTGGTTTGGTTAAAATTGGATCAACCACACCATTGGCTACACTCCTGGGTATTAACCTTATTTAATAGCATTAAGTGCCAGCAAGTTTTTTGGGGCGCCGAAGGCGCCCCTATATTGTTTTCAGATTTAGGTCTTCGTATGGCTTCATGTTCGTATATATATATATATATATATATATATATATTTCTGTCATTTTGCAAATGGCGGCGCTCACGTCGTTCTTTACAAAGCTTTAAATCCTCTCTAATGACGTTTCGCCGTGTTTGAATCGAACGAAATGTGGTCATAAACATGTGTTAATAGAGTGATACTATTAAAAAGCCTAAGGAACGTCTCTTCTGCGAGATACAGCTCCAATTATCACTGACGGACATTGTAAAATGGCCGCGCGCTCGACGCTTTCTGTTTGCTAGGCTCAAAACCATTCTCTTTAGATTTCGCCGTGTATCCAAAGAACGCAAAGTGTTTCTAGAACATGTTTAAGTAATATTATTGTGGTAGGAAGCTTACTTAACTGTTTTTCTGCGAGGTACAGCCCTAAATACAACAGAAGTCTAGTGACCCGTAGGCCAATAATGGAGGACCAGCGAGTCACGACACATAATTATAGCCATGATTCGCTCATATAGTCATCATAGTTTTAGCCAGCACACTCCTCCTCCAGGTACAAAGTAACAATTGCTCATTTAGAATGTCATATAGATCAAAAAGCAGTAGGCAAACATTTGACAGTTTGGTAGGGATGCTTTCACTGGATATGACTGGCTGCTCTGGAGACTTGAAACTCTTGCAAACCCAACGGTCTAGTGTGTCTTGATGTATCTTTCAGGCCAACAACCATACTGTACCCCCAACTATCTGATTTACTGAACGTACATGGGAAAATTGCTAGCAAGTAGTTCGAGGTTCAGGGGCGCCCTGGCGCCCCACGAGTTTTTTAACTCGAAATACTTGTTCTGCTTGTGTCCTGTAATGTAGGGTTCGCAGAGGCAGATTGCTCCAGACTGTACCACAAAGCCATCAGAGACAACCCCACCATCACCCTCCACATTGCCAAGGCCATGACCATTGGACCCCCTCAAGCCGGCAAGACCTCTCTATTCTACCACCTGTTGGGGCTGCCACCACCTGATGTTAGCAGCACTCCTATGATAGAGACAGCAAAAACAGTCAGTGTGTGTCCATCTGATAATGCAGAGCTGTCAGATGAGGCTGGTCTCATTCCATCATCGGGAGCAGTCCTAAGCAAAGACAATTCATCTGACTCAGATGACTCATCATCATCAGACGACTCAGAGGATGATGTGGGTCAGAGAGTAGTTGAGAGGTGTAGATATAAAGCCCATATGTGTGTAGTAGCTGAGAGTAAGTGGGTGCTGGTAAACAATGACAGTGGTATACTCAGCCTACTCACATTCCTGCGGCAGAAAATGGATACCTTGGTCACACCAATCCAAAGTAGCACTGTAGAAGTTGAGGCTGCTTCAGAACCAATGATTTATGAAACTAATGTTCTGCCAAGCACACATAAGGAGGTCTACCGTGAAACACCTATTCATCCGTCCGGTGATACATCACCCATTCTTCCTTTAGATGATGCATTACCCATTCCGGCACCTGTTCATAAACCTGACTCTGTTGAAACAGTGATTAGTCGAATGTTTCAAGAATTACAGAATCCTGACATAGCTGATGTGACCCTGCCCGATGTGCATCTCCTGCAGTTCCTAGACAGTGGAGGACAGCTGGCGTACCACGATATCCTCCCAATATTTGTCAACATTCCTGCCATCTACTTGCATGTGTTCAACGTGGCAAAGGAGTTGACAGAATGCCCTATAGATGAGCTGTGTTCCACTAAAGGAAAGAAGAAGTATTCAGCTAAATCCGCCCTCTCCACTGCTGATATGATCACACGCTCGGCGATGACTGTGCACTCACTTACTGACCGAAAGATTCAACTCCCCTCAGAGGTGAAGTGTGAGAGCAAGTCCCCTAAGCCCTGTGCTGTGCTTGTGGGCACTCACCTTGATAATCTGGTTGAAGAAGATTCAAGGGCTAAATTGAAGGCCGTCAATGAATTACTACATAGAACATTGCAGTCAAAATTTCACCATCTAATAAAGATGGTTGTGCCAAATCACAAATCCAGCCTCATGTTCTTCCCCATCAACAATATGCTCTATGTTGACCAAAGTCATCAGTTGCGTAAACACTGTAAATGTAAGCACTGTCATGCCACCAAACATCTCAAGAGGAGGCTAACGAAGCAGGCAATGGAAGATGCTGTTAAGGTAGAAGTCCCTGTGAGGTGGTACCTCCGACAGCTGTTGGAACTGAGCCAGGATGCGGAGAAGCCGTTATACTCATACAGTGAACTGTATCAACGTTGCAAGGAAGAAGGTTCTGTTGGAGACGAAGGAGAATTTTATGCCATGGTCACCTACTTCCATGGTCTTGGTCTCCTTGTTCATCTTTGTGGGGCTGATGTAGGGCACACTGAAGACAGTGACTGCCTGGTCTTCACCAATCCTTCCTACCTCTTTGAAAACATTTCCAAAGTGTATCAAGTGCAGTTTGAAGAAGAGGTTGAGGGAGTTGGCAAGATAATGCTGAAGTATGAGGGTAAATTGTCAATGGAAGCACTTCGGGACCTTGAGGTTCAGCTTGACTATGAGCCCTTCATGGACCTCCTGGTACAGCTCTTCATTGGAGCAGAGGTCAAGTCACATGATGAAAACAGGGTTCTCTTTGTCCCGTCAGTACTGACCAACTCACCAGTTGATGTAACCCCATCAGGAGTTGGTATCAGACCACAGGAGCTATCCCTGTGCTTTGCCATCACCTTTGAAGACAAATATTTCATTCCTTGTGGAGTATTCACAGGAATGATTGCTCGGTTGCAGTCCACCCCAGGGTGGGAGATATGCACCCACTCTATCTCTCGTGTGCGAATGGAGTTCGCAGTAGGAACGGTGGGCAGTGTAATCCTGTTTGATCATGCCACCCACATCAGTGTTCAGATGGAGTACCACGAAGGACAATACCAAATGTACCGTGACACCATCATAGAGGCCACTGCAGACTCGTACTGCTTTCTCTTCCACAGCAAGGCTGCCAAGGACCTTCACAGTGGGACCTGCAGTGAGTGCAGGGACAATCCCTACCTGGTCCTTGGGCAGACGTGTCAGAAGTGCCCCACTCAGTCAAGTGCTCCTGAAGGCCCACACTTTGCTGAACTGAAGGTGAAGAACCATGTCCCTGCATCTGTTCGCTGCCAGAAGACACTGCAGCCGAAACCACTCAGTGGCAATGTATCAGAACTTGATCTGTTCCAGAACATATCTCATTATGTGAGTTAACTGCTGAGACAAGGTTGAATATTACTTTCTCTCTCCTCCACTAAAGTATGCCTCTTTTGCTTTCTCTCACAGACTGTTGTAAAGGAACAGCGTACTAACTACTCTCTGGAGAGGGAAGGGGAAGTCCCGCCCCTTCAGACAGGTTAGTTTATGCTTCACCCACTTATTATGTTGCACACATTGTACCCCCAACCACAACTGTCCTCTTTGGTTGCGTTTTGAGGGGTTTCTGTTTACAGCTGTGGGCCAGGTGTTAGTAATTGTTGAGACTGTAGTCTGACCAGTTCATGAACACATCATCCAATGTTTTCAGAAAGGACCCAGGCAGCTCTCTATTGACCTATTGTCCTGCCGTGCAGCTCTCTATCAACGAGTTGCCCAGCCGGGCAGCTCTGTATGGCATGCGTTTGCCTTACCAGTTGTCGTATTCTATCAATCGTCAGGTTAGCTACGCTACATACATGGTAGCTGTCTTTATCATCCGGTTAAACAACCAGAGTCGTTACCTCCTAGGCATCAGGGCAGCTGGTTACACAACTGGTTACCCATACCCAGTTGAAGCGTCCAGTTGCATAACCAGAATGGTTAAGAAACCGTGCGAACATATACAACAATAACAGAGACAGTTAGATGTATAGATTGTTTTTGCATATTCACTGTCACTGTCACTGTAAGAGTTATGCAGCATGTGTAGTAGTCTGATGTGTTGCCATTGGATTGTGTTCTGTTGATCAGTTTCACAGATCCCAAGTGGCCCCTGTCCTCACAGTAGTCCTGATCTAACCTGTTCAAAGCCAAAGAATGTGCCAGTTAGCTCAACTGGTGAGGGCCTCCAACAGTGTGCTAAACTGTCTTGATGCCCTTGTCAAACTAAACACACAGTCTCAGCATTTGTTGTGACGCAGAGCTTAGATACATACTTCAAGGAGTTCCTGTTAAATTACCTGCTGACATGTCTAACTTGCTACTAAAACCTGAGAGCTATTGTTCTCCAACACTGCCCCAATCATACTTAATTGTAGGTGTTTTGTGTAGTTGTAAGCACTTCTTCACTGCTCTGTGTGTGTTTGCAGCTCCAGTAATGTCCAGCAGCTTCTGTCCTCCTAGTGGTGCTGGACTAACCAGAGCACAGCTCAGAGAAGTGGGAGCTAGCTCAACTGGTGAGGAATCTCCACCGCTAGACACTCTCTCGTGTGTGTGTGTTTGTATGTGGTGTGTGTGTGTGTGTGTGTGTGTGTGTGTGTGTGTGTGTGTGTGTGTGTGTGTGTGTGTGTGTGTGTGTGTGTGTGTGTGTGTGTGTGTGTGTGTGTGTGTGTGTGTGTGTGTGTGTGTGTGTGTGTGTGTGATTTTACTTATTTTGCTCAGTTTTAGAGACTTCAAGCATCCCAAATGAAGTGGGAGCTACATTTATTGGTCAGTAGCCTCCATCACTCTGGTGGACAGCCTTGATGCTGTACATTTGTGCACTTCATACACATGTGCACACAAGTGGTTGAATGGGTCTGTGTATGCCAGGAGTGTATCCATTCCCACCTCTTCACATGCGTACACTACAGACTTTTCACAAGCTATGGTCTCTAACGTCTTGACACAGACAGTGTCCGGTGAGTGGGTTACGTAGCTTTGTCACTTGTGAGGGTTGTCTTGAGAATTGCCCTACTCTCTCTGCAGACCGCCCAGAACATCTTATGCTCTTTAGAACACATGTGAGCAGAACAGCTGCAGGCAAGGGGAGAGCTGTTCTGGAAGGAGTGGGACTTAAGTCTACCACAATAAATGCGTGTTTCATAAGCCATCCTCAGAATGAGGAGGAAGCAGTACAATTAGGTCTTACTAAATGGACAGGAGGCCAAGGCCGACAGCCTCCAACCTGGACAATGCTTCTGGAGGCAATGGAGTATGCACAGATTGCTCAGCAAGATGTTGATGGCCTGGAGAATAAACTTGGACTGAGTAGTAGTAAGTGTTTGCATTTGAGAGCAGTGTGTGCACTGATGTGTGTGTATGTGTGTGAGTGACACACTTGGCTGTGCTTCCTACTGTGTGTGTATACCCCTCTGATATGGGATGTGGTTTGACATGAAGTTGTGTTTGGTGTGTTAGTGACTGAAGTGTTCCCCTTCAATCCATACCAGACACCTCAAAGCTGTTGGGTCAATGTTAACTTTGTCATACTTTCCTGTTGCTCTTCCAGGATCCTAAGATGGTGGCACACATTGTGTCAATTTTTAAAGCTCTCACTGCGTAGGAACTGACATCACTTTTGTGTAACACAATTTCATTTATTTATAGTGTGACTTTCTTTAATTCATGCATGCTCACTTTATACATATCTCCCTTTTACATAAGCCACAGTGTACCCTATGTATTGTATACGTATCTGAACTCTTCTATTTTACGTAAGTTTTGACCAGTTTAGCTGACTGTGTACTGAATGAGCTGTACACTGTATGCGCACCACACTGTCATGTGGATACATTGGCATCCAGTTTTGGAACAGGCGCCAGTGCTGCACTATATATTATATATAGTGCAGCTCCTAGCTATATATAGCTGGCAGGATCCAAAAAGCATGCATGTGCCAGGCATGCTGGCCATGTGGAACTGGCTGCCAGTGATGTGTGAACACACATCAATGTAAAACATTAATTGACCTCATTGTGGAGCACATGGGCCCAGGGTATGTGCAAATTATGTGACTGCCATTAATTGTAATAGTGGAATTAATTATTAGCATAAGATGCTACATATAATTGTGCTATATGAATATGAAGTCATTAATGCAAGTACATGGCACTTTGATCTGTCAAGACGTGCACATAATTATACCATACCGAGTAAATGTAACAGTACATACCCATTATTATACTGCATAATATTATTGGAGCAAAATTAATTAAATTAATTCAGTGGGACAATACAGTACATACAGGGAAAACAAGGTTTAATATGTATAGTGTAATATGTATGGTGTGATGAGGTGTGGGAATTAAATGGAGATAGAGATCAGTATTGCAGTTGTTACAGTTAGTTTGTGTCAAATCATCATTCAATATCTCAAGTCAGTGTTGACCTAGAAGTGTCCCTTTGCAAGAGAGAAGGCAAAATCAGTCACAACAAGTATTTCGAGTTGAAAAACTCGTGGGGCGCCAGGGCGCCCCTGAACCTCGAACTACTTGCTAGCAATTTTCCCTTGTACGTTCAGTAAATCAGATAGTTGGGGGTACAGTATTGTTGTTGGTCTGAAAGATACATCAAGACACACTAGACCGTTGGGTTTGCAAGAGTTTCAAGTCTCCAGAGCAGCCAGTCATATCCAGTGAAAGCATCCCTACCAAACTGTCAAATGTTTGCCTATACTGCTTTTTGATCTATATGACATTCTAAATGAGCAATTGTTACTTTGTGCCAGGAGGAGGAGTGTGCTGGCTAAAAGGCTACCCTATGATGACTATATGAGCGAATCATGGCTATAATTATGTGTCATGACCTCCATTGGCCTACGGGTCACTAGACTTCTGTTGTATTTAGGGCTGTACCTCGCAGAAAAACAGTTACGTATGCTTCCTACCACAATAATATTACTTAAACATGTTCTAGAAACACTTTGCGTTCTTTGGATACACGGCGAAATCTAAAGAGAATGGTTTTGAGCCTAGCAAACAGAAAGCGTCGAGCGCGCGGCCATTTTACAATGTCCGTCAGTGATAATTGGAGCTGTATCTCGCAGAAGAGACGTTCCTTAGGCTTTTTATTAGTATCACTCTATTAACACATGTTTATGACCACATTTCGTTCGATTCTAACACGGCGAAACATCATTAGAGAGGATTTAAAGCTTTGTAAAAACGACGTGAGCGCCGCCATTTACAAAATGACAGAAATATATATATATATATATATATATATATATACGAACATGAAGCCATACGAAGACCTAAATCTGAAAACAATATAGGGGCGCCTTCGGCGCCCCAAAAATATGGTCCACAACGTAGTCCATGTAGGCTCCGCCTATAAGCTCCTCCCCCTGGTAACCCAGGCGATGTGACTTCCAGCACATTTGACCATTTTGCTGCACCTCAGGCCATATGTTGTCCATGGCAACCGGCACAGTAGGGTTGTTGGGTATGAAGATTATCACTTGTTGGTCCACTTTCACTCCATTGTTGAGGAACTGGCCTGTTGTTGTATTGAGGGGAGGGGAGGTGCATGTGTGTGTGTGTGTGTGTGTGTGTGTGTGTGTGTGTGTGTGTGTAGGGAGATGACCTATTCACTAAAAGCTTGACTCACAT
>OZ025872.1:4136513-4175174 GCA_964019415.1 Ianthella basta | reverse complement strand
TTGAGTTCTCAAATGGTTTCTAAACCTATTCGCACTCTGCAGCACTGAATAAGCTCTTCACTAGACACCTCCTAACAACAGAAGAGTGCTCTGAGGTGGCTAGAAAGAAGAGGTGGGATAGAGAGGACCATCTTGCTCAAGTCCTAATAAATAAGCCTGTAGAGGTAGTGAAGGAAGCCATTCCAGTGCTGGAGGAACTTGGCTGCCGTGTGAAGAAGGAGCTAAAGAGTAAGTTATACTATAGTAGCACACTTTGCCAAGTTGTGTTCTAAGCACTGCACTATGATAACTTGATACTGACACATGCTACAACTGCACTGACTGCTTTATTATATACATCTCCACCATTTAGCATAAAATTCTGAGAACAACTCTAGCCAATCACAAAGGAAGGAACTGGTGTACAAGTCAAATCATACATTCATAATGATAATGATTACACAAACAAGGCAAGACGGCTTAAATGTATGCTACAGTGGGCAGGGCAAAATGCAGGGGCGGTAAATGAGAAAACATGTGGGTGGAATCAATAACATTGGGTAATACGTAGAAACATAGAAACAAAGCTTGTGGGATAGGGACAGCAAGTGAGGTAGGGGTAGGGAGGATGAACATGCTGTAAACATAATAATGAGTCAATCTGCTAGACTGAGTTGATGGATGAAGGGATTGTAAAGGGCTACTGGGATACTGTACCTGTTGTCACTTCGGGACACAGGATAGGAGCAGAGACTACACCAATGAGCAATGCTGACATCAGGTTGTGTGTGTGGCATCTTTTATGAATTTACCCATGAGGAGACCTAGGTGTAGCTGCTTGTTTTCATTTCAAAAAACATTTCCCTGTAAACATCTCAACAGAATTGTCAGTAAAATGGAAATCACTGTACTAGACCTATGCCAGACAGCACTGCGCTGGGTGGCTGCTGGGTGCCGTGGACAGTCCTAGCCCTTGCTGTTTGACCGTGGACGCCATGGCCACACTTATGGCCATTGCTGGTCATCCATTTGACAACCTAACCAAATGAGGTGCGGTGTTTAGCTGGTCTTGGTGGTGGAAAGCCACGTGTTTGCTAGGCTTGGACGATCCTCTAAACTTGAACTGCGCTGTTAATGGGACCTGCCGCTGACAGTGAACAGCAATGCCAGCACTCCAAGTGCCTTACATGCTGACAAAATTTCTTCCATCAGACGACATGTTCCCAACTCAGCATTCATGGAAGTCTGGGTTTGGTGTCTTCACTAGCTACCTTGTGGCTTCCAGCTGCCATTTTGATGATGTCACACACACACACACACACACACACACACACACACACACACACACACACTTTGCCACATTGTGTTGCAAGTTTATACAAGCAACCTTTAGTGTATGTAGTGATTGTTATGTGAGACCATGATTACATGTACAATATACAACACTGTTGTAGATGTAGAGGGGCTGAGGCCAGCACCTGTGCTTCCCAGTTCAGCCAGTGATCCAGATCTGTTGGTGAATGTCTATCAGGAGACAGGCACTGAAGAAGGTGACAAAATGTCTGTCCAGACAGCAGCTGAGACTGAGGGGGAGGAGTTCAAGGTAGGCTGTTATGAGCCAGTATGTGATATGGGGTTATGTGTTGTCATGTATTCATTTGTTTGTGTTTCATGCATGTGTCTATTTCTATTCAGGAGCATGATGTAGTGGCGATCCCTCAAGTCAAAGGTAAATACCACAACATTATTGTATTGCATGGGGGTGTCTTCTTCTGTGGGTTTGTGGTATTACTACATGGTTGTATGATAGGGCAAGATTTTACTTACTGTGAAAAGTGTGTGTTTGTGTGTCTGTATAATTATGTGTTTGATTTATATCACTTCTTCCTCATGGAGGCCCAGAGTACAAGCAGTATATGGATGTACAGTATATTAAGTGTGTGTGTGTGTGTGTGTGTGTGTGTGTGTGTGTGTGTGTTAGGCCACACCCCAGAGTGATCTTTGCCTGTGGCCCATGACCATCCTCTGTCGCCCCTGTGGAATACAGCACACTCACCCTGTCACACCCTTGTATGTTGTGAGAGTGGTAGTCCTGTCGACGTCAATGTTGACACAGGTGCAGTGATTGTTGAAGGGAATTCCATAGTACAGTGGAACCTCAGAAATAAGACCACCATCTGGGCGAAGCAGTCTTATTTTCGAAGTGGTCATCATTCTGCGAACATAATGTACAATCATGTGCACGGCATTAGGGACTAAACCAAAGCGGTCTTATTTCTAAGGTGGTCATATTATCGAGGTGGTTGTTTAGTGGGGTTCCACTGTAAGCCATATACAGTAAATCTAGAATAGAACAGGCAATGAAAGTAAGCAAAAATAGAAAGAAAATGCTTAGGAGAAGCAGGGTTACAAATTCACTGATCTGCTGTCGATTCTTCACATGTACTGTAGATGTACGTGTGATCCCCTCTGGGTGTGCAAGTACGAACTCCCTTTGCACAGACATTGGCAATATATGGCATAGAATGATAGAGTCATTCAGGGGATCGGCTTGTACGTATGTCAAGAGCTGCTGTATTGTGTGTCGAAAGGCTGCAGACAATAAGAAAATGGGAAGTGCTCTTCACAGTTGCTGGTCATAGGGACTGAATCATTGAACAGTCGTCAGATCTGTCTGGACTTATGGCTAAGGACGTTTTCTCTGATGTCGCTTGCAGAAGGGCATCAGCAACTCCTCTTCTGTGTAGCTTGATGGCCGTTTTCAGGGTAGCCTATCATGAATGGTTGACTCTGGAAGTCAACCAAAGCCTGTAGGATCTTACACTGTAGTTGGTTTCATGTATTAGAGGGGTATTTTTAACGACTGCTGAACAACTAAAATGTGGTTTGGTTAAAATTGGATCAACCACACCATTGGCTACACTCCTGGGTATTAACCTTATTTAATAGCATTAAGTGCCAGCAAGTTTTTTGGGGCGCCGAAGGCGCCCCTATATTGTTTTCAGATTTAGGTCTTCGTATGGCTTCATGTTCGTATATATATATATATATATATATATATATATTTCTGTCATTTTGCAAATGGCGGCGCTCACGTCGTTCTTTACAAAGCTTTAAATCCTCTCTAATGACGTTTCGCCGTGTTTGAATCGAACGAAATGTGGTCATAAACATGTGTTAATAGAGTGATACTATTAAAAAGCCTAAGGAACGTCTCTTCTGCGAGATACAGCTCCAATTATCACTGACGGACATTGTAAAATGGCCGCGCGCTCGACGCTTTCTGTTTGCTAGGCTCAAAACCATTCTCTTTAGATTTCGCCGTGTATCCAAAGAACGCAAAGTGTTTCTAGAACATGTTTAAGTAATATTATTGTGGTAGGAAGCTTACTTAACTGTTTTTCTGCGAGGTACAGCCCTAAATACAACAGAAGTCTAGTGACCCGTAGGCCAATAATGGAGGACCAGCGAGTCACGACACATAATTATAGCCATGATTCGCTCATATAGTCATCATAGTTTTAGCCAGCACACTCCTCCTCCAGGTACAAAGTAACAATTGCTCATTTAGAATGTCATATAGATCAAAAAGCAGTAGGCAAACATTTGACAGTTTGGTAGGGATGCTTTCACTGGATATGACTGGCTGCTCTGGAGACTTGAAACTCTTGCAAACCCAACGGTCTAGTGTGTCTTGATGTATCTTTCAGGCCAACAACCATACTGTACCCCCAACTATCTGATTTACTGAACGTACATGGGAAAATTGCTAGCAAGTAGTTCGAGGTTCAGGGGCGCCCTGGCGCCCCACGAGTTTTTTAACTCGAAATACTTGTTCTGCTTGTGTCCTGTAATGTAGGGTTCGCAGAGGCAGATTGCTCCAGACTGTACCACAAAGCCATCAGAGACAACCCCACCATCACCCTCCACATTGCCAAGGCCATGACCATTGGACCCCCTCAAGCCGGCAAGACCTCTCTATTCTACCACCTGTTGGGGCTGCCACCACCTGATGTTAGCAGCACTCCTATGATAGAGACAGCAAAAACAGTCAGTGTGTGTCCATCTGATAATGCAGAGCTGTCAGATGAGGCTGGTCTCATTCCATCATCGGGAGCAGTCCTAAGCAAAGACAATTCATCTGACTCAGATGACTCATCATCATCAGACGACTCAGAGGATGATGTGGGTCAGAGAGTAGTTGAGAGGTGTAGATATAAAGCCCATATGTGTGTAGTAGCTGAGAGTAAGTGGGTGCTGGTAAACAATGACAGTGGTATACTCAGCCTACTCACATTCCTGCGGCAGAAAATGGATACCTTGGTCACACCAATCCAAAGTAGCACTGTAGAAGTTGAGGCTGCTTCAGAACCAATGATTTATGAAACTAATGTTCTGCCAAGCACACATAAGGAGGTCTACCGTGAAACACCTATTCATCCGTCCGGTGATACATCACCCATTCTTCCTTTAGATGATGCATTACCCATTCCGGCACCTGTTCATAAACCTGACTCTGTTGAAACAGTGATTAGTCGAATGTTTCAAGAATTACAGAATCCTGACATAGCTGATGTGACCCTGCCCGATGTGCATCTCCTGCAGTTCCTAGACAGTGGAGGACAGCTGGCGTACCACGATATCCTCCCAATATTTGTCAACATTCCTGCCATCTACTTGCATGTGTTCAACGTGGCAAAGGAGTTGACAGAATGCCCTATAGATGAGCTGTGTTCCACTAAAGGAAAGAAGAAGTATTCAGCTAAATCCGCCCTCTCCACTGCTGATATGATCACACGCTCGGCGATGACTGTGCACTCACTTACTGACCGAAAGATTCAACTCCCCTCAGAGGTGAAGTGTGAGAGCAAGTCCCCTAAGCCCTGTGCTGTGCTTGTGGGCACTCACCTTGATAATCTGGTTGAAGAAGATTCAAGGGCTAAATTGAAGGCCGTCAATGAATTACTACATAGAACATTGCAGTCAAAATTTCACCATCTAATAAAGATGGTTGTGCCAAATCACAAATCCAGCCTCATGTTCTTCCCCATCAACAATATGCTCTATGTTGACCAAAGTCATCAGTTGCGTAAACACTGTAAATGTAAGCACTGTCATGCCACCAAACATCTCAAGAGGAGGCTAACGAAGCAGGCAATGGAAGATGCTGTTAAGGTAGAAGTCCCTGTGAGGTGGTACCTCCGACAGCTGTTGGAACTGAGCCAGGATGCGGAGAAGCCGTTATACTCATACAGTGAACTGTATCAACGTTGCAAGGAAGAAGGTTCTGTTGGAGACGAAGGAGAATTTTATGCCATGGTCACCTACTTCCATGGTCTTGGTCTCCTTGTTCATCTTTGTGGGGCTGATGTAGGGCACACTGAAGACAGTGACTGCCTGGTCTTCACCAATCCTTCCTACCTCTTTGAAAACATTTCCAAAGTGTATCAAGTGCAGTTTGAAGAAGAGGTTGAGGGAGTTGGCAAGATAATGCTGAAGTATGAGGGTAAATTGTCAATGGAAGCACTTCGGGACCTTGAGGTTCAGCTTGACTATGAGCCCTTCATGGACCTCCTGGTACAGCTCTTCATTGGAGCAGAGGTCAAGTCACATGATGAAAACAGGGTTCTCTTTGTCCCGTCAGTACTGACCAACTCACCAGTTGATGTAACCCCATCAGGAGTTGGTATCAGACCACAGGAGCTATCCCTGTGCTTTGCCATCACCTTTGAAGACAAATATTTCATTCCTTGTGGAGTATTCACAGGAATGATTGCTCGGTTGCAGTCCACCCCAGGGTGGGAGATATGCACCCACTCTATCTCTCGTGTGCGAATGGAGTTCGCAGTAGGAACGGTGGGCAGTGTAATCCTGTTTGATCATGCCACCCACATCAGTGTTCAGATGGAGTACCACGAAGGACAATACCAAATGTACCGTGACACCATCATAGAGGCCACTGCAGACTCGTACTGCTTTCTCTTCCACAGCAAGGCTGCCAAGGACCTTCACAGTGGGACCTGCAGTGAGTGCAGGGACAATCCCTACCTGGTCCTTGGGCAGACGTGTCAGAAGTGCCCCACTCAGTCAAGTGCTCCTGAAGGCCCACACTTTGCTGAACTGAAGGTGAAGAACCATGTCCCTGCATCTGTTCGCTGCCAGAAGACACTGCAGCCGAAACCACTCAGTGGCAATGTATCAGAACTTGATCTGTTCCAGAACATATCTCATTATGTGAGTTAACTGCTGAGACAAGGTTGAATATTACTTTCTCTCTCCTCCACTAAAGTATGCCTCTTTTGCTTTCTCTCACAGACTGTTGTAAAGGAACAGCGTACTAACTACTCTCTGGAGAGGGAAGGGGAAGTCCCGCCCCTTCAGACAGGTTAGTTTATGCTTCACCCACTTATTATGTTGCACACATTGTACCCCCAACCACAACTGTCCTCTTTGGTTGCGTTTTGAGGGGTTTCTGTTTACAGCTGTGGGCCAGGTGTTAGTAATTGTTGAGACTGTAGTCTGACCAGTTCATGAACACATCATCCAATGTTTTCAGAAAGGACCCAGGCAGCTCTCTATTGACCTATTGTCCTGCCGTGCAGCTCTCTATCAACGAGTTGCCCAGCCGGGCAGCTCTGTATGGCATGCGTTTGCCTTACCAGTTGTCGTATTCTATCAATCGTCAGGTTAGCTACGCTACATACATGGTAGCTGTCTTTATCATCCGGTTAAACAACCAGAGTCGTTACCTCCTAGGCATCAGGGCAGCTGGTTACACAACTGGTTACCCATACCCAGTTGAAGCGTCCAGTTGCATAACCAGAATGGTTAAGAAACCGTGCGAACATATACAACAATAACAGAGACAGTTAGATGTATAGATTGTTTTTGCATATTCACTGTCACTGTCACTGTAAGAGTTATGCAGCATGTGTAGTAGTCTGATGTGTTGCCATTGGATTGTGTTCTGTTGATCAGTTTCACAGATCCCAAGTGGCCCCTGTCCTCACAGTAGTCCTGATCTAACCTGTTCAAAGCCAAAGAATGTGCCAGTTAGCTCAACTGGTGAGGGCCTCCAACAGTGTGCTAAACTGTCTTGATGCCCTTGTCAAACTAAACACACAGTCTCAGCATTTGTTGTGACGCAGAGCTTAGATACATACTTCAAGGAGTTCCTGTTAAATTACCTGCTGACATGTCTAACTTGCTACTAAAACCTGAGAGCTATTGTTCTCCAACACTGCCCCAATCATACTTAATTGTAGGTGTTTTGTGTAGTTGTAAGCACTTCTTCACTGCTCTGTGTGTGTTTGCAGCTCCAGTAATGTCCAGCAGCTTCTGTCCTCCTAGTGGTGCTGGACTAACCAGAGCACAGCTCAGAGAAGTGGGAGCTAGCTCAACTGGTGAGGAATCTCCACCGCTAGACACTCTCTCGTGTGTGTGTGTTTGTATGTGGTGTGTGTGTGTGTGTGTGTGTGTGTGTGTGTGTGTGTGTGTGTGTGTGTGTGTGTGTGTGTGTGTGTGTGTGTGTGTGTGTGTGTGTGTGTGTGTGTGTGTGTGTGTGTGTGTGTGTGTGTGTGTGTGTGTGATTTTACTTATTTTGCTCAGTTTTAGAGACTTCAAGCATCCCAAATGAAGTGGGAGCTACATTTATTGGTCAGTAGCCTCCATCACTCTGGTGGACAGCCTTGATGCTGTACATTTGTGCACTTCATACACATGTGCACACAAGTGGTTGAATGGGTCTGTGTATGCCAGGAGTGTATCCATTCCCACCTCTTCACATGCGTACACTACAGACTTTTCACAAGCTATGGTCTCTAACGTCTTGACACAGACAGTGTCCGGTGAGTGGGTTACGTAGCTTTGTCACTTGTGAGGGTTGTCTTGAGAATTGCCCTACTCTCTCTGCAGACCGCCCAGAACATCTTATGCTCTTTAGAACACATGTGAGCAGAACAGCTGCAGGCAAGGGGAGAGCTGTTCTGGAAGGAGTGGGACTTAAGTCTACCACAATAAATGCGTGTTTCATAAGCCATCCTCAGAATGAGGAGGAAGCAGTACAATTAGGTCTTACTAAATGGACAGGAGGCCAAGGCCGACAGCCTCCAACCTGGACAATGCTTCTGGAGGCAATGGAGTATGCACAGATTGCTCAGCAAGATGTTGATGGCCTGGAGAATAAACTTGGACTGAGTAGTAGTAAGTGTTTGCATTTGAGAGCAGTGTGTGCACTGATGTGTGTGTATGTGTGTGAGTGACACACTTGGCTGTGCTTCCTACTGTGTGTGTATACCCCTCTGATATGGGATGTGGTTTGACATGAAGTTGTGTTTGGTGTGTTAGTGACTGAAGTGTTCCCCTTCAATCCATACCAGACACCTCAAAGCTGTTGGGTCAATGTTAACTTTGTCATACTTTCCTGTTGCTCTTCCAGGATCCTAAGATGGTGGCACACATTGTGTCAATTTTTAAAGCTCTCACTGCGTAGGAACTGACATCACTTTTGTGTAACACAATTTCATTTATTTATAGTGTGACTTTCTTTAATTCATGCATGCTCACTTTATACATATCTCCCTTTTACATAAGCCACAGTGTACCCTATGTATTGTATACGTATCTGAACTCTTCTATTTTACGTAAGTTTTGACCAGTTTAGCTGACTGTGTACTGAATGAGCTGTACACTGTATGCGCACCACACTGTCATGTGGATACATTGGCATCCAGTTTTGGAACAGGCGCCAGTGCTGCACTATATATTATATATAGTGCAGCTCCTAGCTATATATAGCTGGCAGGATCCAAAAAGCATGCATGTGCCAGGCATGCTGGCCATGTGGAACTGGCTGCCAGTGATGTGTGAACACACATCAATGTAAAACATTAATTGACCTCATTGTGGAGCACATGGGCCCAGGGTATGTGCAAATTATGTGACTGCCATTAATTGTAATAGTGGAATTAATTATT
The DNA here is from genome assembly GCA_964019415.1 of Ianthella basta. Taxonomy (NCBI): domain Eukaryota; kingdom Metazoa; phylum Porifera; class Demospongiae; order Verongiida; family Ianthellidae; genus Ianthella; species Ianthella basta. The sequence goes on along the minus strand of OZ025872.1, from coordinate 4,166,220 downwards.
AGCATAAGATGCTACATATAATTGTGCTATATGAATATGAAGTCATTAATGCAAGTACATGGCACTTTGATCTGTCAAGACGTGCACATAATTATACCATACCGAGTAAATGTAACAGTACATACCCATTATTATACTGCATAATATTATTGGAGCAAAATTAATTAAATTAATTCAGTGGGACAATACAGTACATACAGGGAAAACAAGGTTTAATATGTATAGTGTAATATGTATGGTGTGATGAGGTGTGGGAATTAAATGGAGATAGAGATCAGTATTGCAGTTGTTACAGTTAGTTTGTGTCAAATCATCATTCAATATCTCAAGTCAGTGTTGACCTAGAAGTGTCCCTTTGCAAGAGAGAAGGCAAAATCAGTCACAACAAGTATTTCGAGTTGAAAAACTCGTGGGGCGCCAGGGCGCCCCTGAACCTCGAACTACTTGCTAGCAATTTTCCCTTGTACGTTCAGTAAATCAGATAGTTGGGGGTACAGTATTGTTGTTGGTCTGAAAGATACATCAAGACACACTAGACCGTTGGGTTTGCAAGAGTTTCAAGTCTCCAGAGCAGCCAGTCATATCCAGTGAAAGCATCCCTACCAAACTGTCAAATGTTTGCCTATACTGCTTTTTGATCTATATGACATTCTAAATGAGCAATTGTTACTTTGTGCCAGGAGGAGGAGTGTGCTGGCTAAAAGGCTACCCTATGATGACTATATGAGCGAATCATGGCTATAATTATGTGTCATGACCTCCATTGGCCTACGGGTCACTAGACTTCTGTTGTATTTAGGGCTGTACCTCGCAGAAAAACAGTTACGTATGCTTCCTACCACAATAATATTACTTAAACATGTTCTAGAAACACTTTGCGTTCTTTGGATACACGGCGAAATCTAAAGAGAATGGTTTTGAGCCTAGCAAACAGAAAGCGTCGAGCGCGCGGCCATTTTACAATGTCCGTCAGTGATAATTGGAGCTGTATCTCGCAGAAGAGACGTTCCTTAGGCTTTTTATTAGTATCACTCTATTAACACATGTTTATGACCACATTTCGTTCGATTCTAACACGGCGAAACATCATTAGAGAGGATTTAAAGCTTTGTAAAAACGACGTGAGCGCCGCCATTTACAAAATGACAGAAATATATATATATATATATATATATATATATACGAACATGAAGCCATACGAAGACCTAAATCTGAAAACAATATAGGGGCGCCTTCGGCGCCCCAAAAATATGGTCCACAACGTAGTCCATGTAGGCTCCGCCTATAAGCTCCTCCCCCTGGTAACCCAGGCGATGTGACTTCCAGCACATTTGACCATTTTGCTGCACCTCAGGCCATATGTTGTCCATGGCAACCGGCACAGTAGGGTTGTTGGGTATGAAGATTATCACTTGTTGGTCCACTTTCACTCCATTGTTGAGGAACTGGCCTGTTGTTGTATTGAGGGGAGGGGAGGTGCATGTGTGTGTGTGTGTGTGTGTGTGTGTGTGTGTGTGTGTGTGTAGGGAGATGACCTATTCACTAAAAGCTTGACTCACATTAGATGCACAGTTGAGTGGCTTGTCCGGACGCTGAACAGACATTGCATTGTATGTAACAGTCACAGCGTGTACCATGGCCAGGGTCCCATATTCATGAGAATCTAAAGGAATGTACAGAACAGTTTCTAGGCCTTTAGGTGTTGCTAGTACATTGTCAGCTCTGTACACAGATATGCGTATGCGTGTCTGTTCCTCTTGGCTTCATGCCCCTGTTCATCAAAGAGAAGAAGTCACATGATTGAGAATTAATGCTTTCCATTACATGGATGTGTGATTCTTATATGAAGTATAATAGTACTAGTGTCAGCTAATAAAGCCACTGACCTGATAAATATTGTATCAAAGTTGGCTGTACAATGCATATTCCTACACATAGCTGTCTTTCCTATGTGACAACAATGGCACACAGCATATGGAAATTAAAATGAATCTAACCTGCTGGCCAATGGGATATGTCAGGGTTCTTCTTGGCAATGCACTGAATTCCCTATTCCTAGCCAATGTGGGGGGGGGGGAGGGGATATGGTCACATCATTGAATGGCACAATGGCACATATGCCTGTTCTCACTTCTTACCACAATAGGGAACTACATAATTAACCATTATACAGATTGGCACCAATTTAGTATGCTACATTTAAGTGCATAGTGACCTTAAGCTTGATACAAGTACTTCCACATTGTGGAAAAGGTTGGTATACACAATCCTGTATGCAGCAGATCGTGTTGCAGTCTGAGCAGTATTGACCTATCTGTTCCGATCAACATTTGAAATATCATTGTAAGCTCTATCGCTGTGCCACTCACGAAAGTTCATGTTCTTGCAGCAGATACAGCAATAACTCAGACGTCATCGAAAGAACATAATGCATCACTGCTCCACCCCTATGTATCAGCCCCCGTCCAGGACGTGTGTTTGTCCTCCATGTGTGTGTGTGTGTGTGTGTGTGTGTGTGTGTGTGTGTGTGTGTGTGTGTGTGTGTGTGTGTGTGGTGTGTGTGTGTGTGTGTGTGTGTGTGTGTTAGTATGTATAATTATGACATCACTCACATCCAACCAGGAATCTCCCTTCTCTTGTCCCTCAAGGGCTGAACTTGACTACAACTGCTTGCCCAGCTGCCTTCTCACCTTACTCCTGCCACACTTTGTAGGTGAGACTTGGCATAATTCTTCATCCTGTGTGGAGGTAGAGAGTAACAATGTGTGACCTTCTGAATGGTGCATGCGTGGCATGCATGGTGAAGATCATGCAAGTTTCTACAGTAAAGTTTAATTTATCATATCACAAGGTATTTGATGTGTATGCAGTTATATTCTGGTAAGATCACTGGTTTTACATGCAATCAAATTAATATAAGAAGCCAGCTGCAGAGTGAAGCGTGCATACTAGATGTATAGTCTTGTCAGAGGCACTATAACACCGTTCAATCTCTTCTATGATTAATACATGACCCTAATTGTTTGGTCCTTCGAATCATGCTGGACCCAGACAAGCTCTACACCACACTGTGTCACCGTCCCTATACAACCACATGAACTCCCAGTAAAGTAACTGGTGGTGTCAGACTGTAAAGTAACTGCTCTACAAGCACATCCTCCAGTTTCTTCTACATGTGTTGTCACTCACTCAATGTAAACATTTTATAGTAGCACTGTTATGGATTAAATTACCAATAGTCTAATATTCTCCAACAGATAGTGACTGATGCTGATAGCCAATCCAATGTTATAAGCTCATGCCTATGATGTCATTGAAAAGGCCAATTATCCAAACTAGTACTGAAGCAAGAACAACAGTTCACTTGATTTGTGGTGTTAACAAGGAAAGCATATGGTATCTGTTGCTTAAGACCAAGCACAAGTTTGCCAATGCCAACCATGTATGGGATGCTGGAGCTGTTATTGGCCAGATACCAATAGCCATTTTGATTACTGCATGCAACTCTTCTATACACAGTAACATCATGGTGACACCCTGTGCCATTAAAGGCATGGCTCATTAGTCAGCAGTATAGTGCACGTGGTTGGGTGAAGATGGACAGAGTGTATAGCCATTCTCCAGTCCACAATAGACCTATCAGTTGTAGTGTACATTAACTGTAATGATGGCTGCATGGAGTGTCCATCTCTGATAAGGTAGTGAAAACTCCACTTCTCTCTCTTAAGAAATAGCTACCCCACACACTTTGCCCTATGTGTAAAGTGTAGCTATTCAATTTACTGGCACTTTTCATTTGCATTCTATAGCTAGCTACAGCTTACTAGTTACAATGCAACATCATAGTTGTTCAATGCATATACTAGTATAATTATAGCTAGCTAGATCATGATCAGATCAATGTTGCTATGGTGATGCAGAATGCATGTGAATTCAATCTCTGAGTGGACAAATATATCTGGGTGTCCCACAAGGGTCCATTTGGGACCTTTACTATTTCATATGTTTGTGAGTGACCTGCCAACAGCACTGCTGAAATCCCAGCAATGTTGTATGTATGCTGATGACGCTACTGTATATTTCTCTGACATAAGTGCCGAAGTGGTGGACAAGGTGCCCACAGATGACCTTACAAGACTTACTACAAGGCTTGGTATGAATGGCCTGGCAACAAATGTGCACAAAACTCAATATACATGCATGTTCAGTATTAATTACTTTCCATTCACAAATGTTGCTTGCATGTACATGCATGTTAATCATTACAAACCTATCATCTTTTGGTCTTCCTGCTGTCTTTTCGTTGTTTTGTCATTTAGTTATTTTGAGCGTGCTTGAATTGTATTTATATCAGCCTATGTGGCTAATGGTGTCACTATAATACCAAAATTAATATCAAACAAAATAAGAAAGGTCGACATTTTATCGCATAATTACAACTGATTAGATAGATACAGGACCAGCAAGTCTAGTGAAGAGCTCTGGATATGAAGAGCCAGGACCTGCAGTTTAGCTAGCTAAATGATGAGTAGATAGCTAGCTAGCAAGGAGCAAATGCTAACAATTGTCTAGCTAGCTGAATATAGCTAGATGCGAGGTTCTCGTAATGTGAGTCGTCAATGGAGAGGTACATTGCTAGGTTAAGTGCATGAGCTGTCGCATGCAAACGTTATGTAGCTACAGGCGCACGCTGCGTCGCATTCACATCAGTTGCAGTGCAGGTCAGCTTCACTTAAATAATTCATGACTATGCCCTGAAATGAGTAAGACCCTGTGATACACAGGATGAGAGACCTTTGTTGCACGTATGTATATATCCTTGCGTGGGTGCGGTAAGCTAAGAGGATCGATAGTGCTTCTATAGGTCTGAATTCACCACAGATTGAGGTAATCGCATGGTTTCGTTATAGCTAGCTAAATATGCTGAGCAGCAGTATAAGTGTCCCACGGAGCAACTTGATGCGAAAGATAAGGTGATCTGTTCTTCTTCCTCCACTCAGGACTTCGTTGTGCGTCTTCCAAGCAGCCAATGCAGAGGCGTGCCAATGAAATGAATTCTTTGCTGCGAGAGCTGGAGCGCGAGTTCGGCGTTCTTGCTCTCTGGCGTGACGGAGACAGGGAAGGAGTTGGGAAGAGGGTCGTATGGCGAAGTGAGGGAGGCCAGCTGGCTTGGGACGCCGTGCGCTACGAAGAGGGTGCACGCCATGCTAGTGTCGCCGGCGGAGGGCGACAAAGTATCTCGGGACTTCGTGCTGGAGTGCCGCACGTGGAAGGACCTGCGACACCCTCACATCGTACAGCTGCTGGGCGTGATGTTCGATCCGTCCTCTCCCCTTCCCGTGCTGGTGATGGAGCGTTTAAACACCAGCCTTCGGCGTTTCCTGGAGGACAACTCCAAGGAACAGTTTCCTCTGAGCAGAAAAGGCGCCGTCCTGCATCAAGTGGCCTTGGGTCTAGCCTACCTGCACAGCCAGAAGCATGTTCACCGTGACCTTTCCACCAACAACATCCTCCTGGACACAGAGAGCTGGAAGGCGGCAAAGATCACTGACTTTGGAGTCACTCGTGTTCTTGATTCAACTAGAAGTCGAATGACTGGCACCAATGTTCCAGGTGTGTGTGTATGTGTGTATGTGTGTGTGTGTGTGTGTGTGTGTGTGTGTGTGTGTGTGTGTGTGTGTGTGCGTGCGTGCGTGTGTGTGTGTGTATGAATGACCATAGTTGTGTGTGTGTGTGTGTGTGTGTGTGTGTGTGTGTGTGTGTGTGTGTGTGTGTGTGTGTGTGTGTGTGTGTGTGTGTGTGTGTGTGTGTGTGTGTGTGTGTGTGTGTTGAAATTGGATTTATGTGCAAAGTCTTACTTAAGATGGTGGGGTATACCTAATTTGCATCAATGTGCAGCGACTTTAATCAACTTTTTATTCATAGTAGGGACAGCCTAGACAGTTCTTGGCTATCTATTTCACTGGTGCATTTACAATACTGCAGTATACTCAAGTGTCCATGTGATGAAGAAAAGTAGAAAGCGCTACCATATGCACGTATATTCGGAATGCATCTTGGACATCTCTTTAGCAGTACAGCAACTACTAACCTTTGTTTCTACGTTATATAGCGACTTCTGTTCATTAATCATCCATTAATCTTTCAAATATTGCTCTTCCGTGAATAAGCACCAAAGTGTCTTGACCAGTGATAAAATTGGCATTCCACGGTCTCCCGCTGACTTGGAAGAACATGTCTCAAAATGCATGTATGGGCCTTTGCACACATGTCATGAGTATCTGTGTGATATCTGGCAAAATTGACAGAGAGGGGCATCAAAATGTGCGAAATATCAAGCAAAACTGTCACAAGACCATGGATATAAAATGACCAATATTGATATTTTTGGCTGCATTTGTGGCAGCTGTAACGATATTCAAGATGGATATTCATAATTTATGAATATCATTGAAAACTTGGCCAAATGGTCACCTTTAGTGGGAGTGAATGGGTCTGTATATATCATCAATCTTCATTATTAAAGTGCACCACACCATAAGGTGCTAGGACACACAAAACAGTCCAATGTAGCTAGCACGTAATGTCAGAGACAGAGAAATGAAAACACCGAATCTGATCCACTGGATACATAAGTTTAACACAAGCAGCAGTATGAATCACACACCAAATCTGGCACACCACATTTCACTATAAGATATATGGTTCAGAAGAATATCAGACGTCACATTCATGACGTCTGTTTAGGAATGTGCCTGGTTCAAAATGGCGTCTCCTATTTAATGTATTAGGGTGCTTCAGCAAAACTAGCAATGATGGTGCAAGGTGTGAAATTGACACAAGTTATTTGACCTTACCTTTGTGCCCATGCACAAATGGGGGCTGGAAATAGGGGCTAGTGGGCCAGACTAACAACCAGTAGGCACTCCATTTCTATTTACTGTGACACAGTACTCAGCCAGTGTTGGTGGTGTGACAAATGGAGAACTCAAGTCATTACATTAATATATATAGTCTCCATTCCTTGTCGTGTTTGTGTGTACATTGTATGCACGTGATTTAGAATCGTTAACATATGTTCTCTCACTGTCTCCTGCAGGCACTCCAGCCTTCATGCCTCCCGAGGTGTTTGAGATCCCTGCCCAATTCAGTGACAAGGTGGATGTGTTTTCCCTTGGGTGTGTCATCATCAGCACCATCACCCACCAGTGGCCAGAGCCAGGCCCAGCCAAGCGCAGAGAAGGAGGGAAAGTGGTAGGTCTGACCGAGTGTCAACGCCGAGAGCAGTACCTTGCATTGTTCACTCCACTGGAAAAGAAGCTGTTGTTGTGGCTCACTGAATGGTGTCTACAAGAGGACCCCTCCGACCGTCCCTCCTCTGCTGTCGTAGTGGAAGAGCTTGCCAAGATCAGGGAGGAAGTGAAGAAGGGCTCAACAGGAGAAACAGTGAGGTGTTATTGTTGGTCAAATGTACTTTTCTATATTGTAGGACATGTGTTTGTGGGAATGGCAATTGCTGTTTTGGATTTGTGTCAGTGGAATTGGCCATCTGTGTTGAAAGCTGTGCATGCTTCTAGTTTTGCTCATGTTTCTCTTCCAATATAATTCTGTACATATTCTCATACTGAGTGATTTGATTTTAATTGGAGTACAATAGCACCATACTGAGCCTTGCAGTGGCTGATATTATTCATTCTTCATTCACCTCCTGTCTCTACATGTTTAGTCCTCAGCCTGTGATTCCATGGCTTCAGTACACAGTAGTGAGTTGGTGACTACCCCACAACGGAAAAAAGATGATGAACCAGATAAGGTAATTGCTTAGGGCATCATCAAGCACATAAATCTCACTCAGTTTGCACTGTGTGATGGTGGTGGCGGTGGTGTTCTTTTCTAGAGCAATGGCGCAAATACTGAATGCATGCATTGAAACTTGCACGGTGTGGTGGTGGTGGTGGTCGTTTCATCTAGGAATGCATGTGGTGGCCATAATATTGTAACTTGCACTGTGTGATGATGGTAGTAGTATATGGTAGCAGCACCTGATGTGCATGGTGGTCTGTTTTCTTTCAGCTGTAGCACATAATATACTACTCATTGCAACTTCCACTGTCATGGTGATGGTGGTTGTATCTATTTATTGGTGGTATAGAAGCTGGATATTGTGGCTAGATAGCTGTGAGCAAGTGTACATGTGGGTGCTGCTCTGCTCCAGCATAGCGGCAAATGTCTACGAATTGGTGTCAAAATGTGATTGTTCAAAACATCGCCTCCATTTTGTGACTAATTAAGCAATCCTGCTAATGACATGAGCAAATGGGCCATCTAACTATGTCCACTTAGTATCAAGACTTAGCAGGGCCGGGTAGGTGGGATGTGCAGTGAACCTCGCTTTTCTCGGCCATTTTGCGACTAATTAAAAATCCTGCTAATGACATGAACAGTTGGATTATCTGGCTAGGTCCACCAAGTGTCATGACTGAGCGGGCCTGGCTGGATAAATAAATCATACACCTCACATATGTCGGCCATTTTGAGACTAATTAAGAAATCCTGCTAATAACATAGGAAGGTGGATCACTTGGACGTGTCCAAGTTTCACATCTGAACGAGCGCAGTTGCATTAATATACAAGATATCACTATGCATCAATATAAATGTGCCATACATTAAGTGTTCTCTTATGTGCATTTATATTAGCATTTTGCAGGCTGCTTATAGAAGAATGAAGACTTAAATAAAAATTCCATCTCATTTAAAAGTCTTAAAATCTCCCATACTTCAAAGCCATACCTAGCACATGCTCATGAAGGCCGCCAAGCCCCCTGGGAATTATTTATATTATAGTAAATTATTTACTTTAGATTAGTGGTGTATATTGTAACTTGCACTGTATTTATGTGAGAATAGCGGCTCGGGTCTCTATTTCATTCAAACTATCAATGCGCTGGCTTCTATTTGAGCCTGCCTGACTACTATTGAAAACTGGTGTGAAATGACCTGATTTCTAGCCACATCTCCTATGATTACCATGTACTTGGAAATTTTACGAGACGAAATGTTTGCGAATTGCCTGCTGAACTAAAATTTCTTGTTTTCATTTTTGCAAATGGGGACCTGACTATTTTTATTAGTTATATAGCCAATGCATTTGTATTAATTTGAATTCAAAGAAGATAGCGGCATCGTTTGGGTTTGCAAGCTGTGCGCGTGGATATCCTGTATATCAAGAGATATGGATGCGATGGAGGGAGAAACATGCAGCAGGGAGGCATGTAGTAGATAGGATCCTTTTACCATGGCCATGATAAAGAGCGGTGAAATCGTAGGACACGTTCTGCGATCTCTATTGTGCGTGTGTTCCTCGTTCTTGTGATGAGGCAGGTCGATGGCCTGTCGTATCACAGGAAAAAGGCAGCACTCGAAGGACCTACCACAAGGTGGGCTTGAAGTACCTCTCTCCAGTCGCCGAGGTATCTCCCAAAATGTATTAGGTAGCTAAGGGTGCATACTGTGCAATGCAGTGTTAATGCATAGCTTTGTACATAACAGGCAAACCTTTACAGTATCAGGTACAAGATATGAACAAATGGGAAATGTTCACGAATTATATATTTGCAATGGTGGCGTCACTCGCGAAATTAACCAAAACATTTAGTCTCGCCAATATTTCCAAGTACACTGTACATTATATCTGTTGGCGGTAAGGCAACATGGCTACCCCTCAGGAGTGGTGCGAATAGCGATGTTTTGTTCACAGTGTACCTACTGTACTGATTAGAAATACTTCACCAGAAAACCGCACACGCTGGTGACCGCACGTGCACGTACGTGTTATGCGGGTATGCGCAGTTACGCACAGTTGTAAGCACAGTTATTTATACAACATTCTTGGCAAGGCTAGGGCTTTAAACAGGCTTTTCTTTTCTTAAATCAATGGAAATAGATGCTGCCGCCCACGTCCATTTTTACTATGACGTCAGAGCAATGACGAAATAGCGGACCTTTTGCACGTATCGAAGTGTAAACTTTGCGCTTACTCACGCGTACACACACGCTGCTCACATGTACGTGCAGTCTGAACGCGCTCACTATGGTACAGTACTTCTAATCAGTACTGTATCTGAGAGACTTCCTCGCAACCCATGTTCTTTGTTGTGATGCGACTGATTGTGTCTTGTACTTAACTACATTTCAATTTATGGCAAGAAGTCATGGCAGATACGGAATTTAGTTGCATTGAAACTGCAATTCGTGTATGTGTACCTATCCAAGTACTGTATGTGTTAATGTAATTGTATAATTGTCTGTCTCACTATACAGTCTTTGGGAATGCAATAATGTTGAACGTCCTTTGCTGTTGTCTATCTTCAATTTACGCTCTTGTCATTGAAAAGCAATTGCGAGCAGAATTAACAAGGAAGCCATGCAGATTGTACACAGTCAGCTGCTAGTAGATCAATCTACATAATCATTACTTCAGCACACACATTCCCTACCAGTCTCACGTGCCAGCCCCTAGCTTCCAACCCTTATTTCTCTTCGTACATTTCTCCACGATTGTGCTACGATATGTGTGCGGAGAGGCTGGAAGCGAGACTACTTCCTTATACATTGACCTGCACACCACATCACCTTATCTTCTTCACTTTGTAGTCATAAGCTCATTCATCTAGCTGCCTATTATATAACCTTGTATTACTGTGATTTATACCATGTCTTCTTGGTGAATATTGGTGCAGCCCTATACAAGTATTTAGCTCACTAAACTACACCAGTCAGACATATTGCTGTTAGCTACTGCTAGAGTATCTTAGAGAGATGCCAACCATGCACCAGACATTCCTGCAGATTTACAGATTGGGCAATATTAATTAGCTCACTGAGAAATATGAGATGGATGCAAGACTGCGTGAATAGTTGGTATCTTGGAGTGGTTAACGTTACTGCTGCACTGCCTCCCTCCCCATACATGTCAGTCTCTTGTACCAAGTCAGCTCACTAGAGGAGCAATGGCAGTCACAAGAGGCAACCATCCACAGGTAGATACATGTATTTTCACTGTTGTACGTAAGATGTACTTTTGATACAATTGGTATTTTATTTAGTAAGTTGCACTTCGTACTATGTATTACTAGTGTTATTGTACTTGGTATTGATAGGCTGTTGCCATAAGTCCTGTTGTTGAAGCAGCAAAACATGGTCGGCTCTCTACAATGAGGAAGCTGTTGGATGGAGGATTAGGCTCTGCTGAGGACCAGGATGAGGTGAATACATGGTGTGTGTATGTGAGTGTATCAGACGTATTGGCTGTGTTTTGTATACTGTATCATGTGTAGGCAGTGTACCCTACAGAGCATTGGTATGTGTATGTACATGTGTCTGTGTGCATGTTGTTGCAATGTTCATATAACAGTTTATCACTTTCTGTCTTGGGCAATAACATAATGTACTCAACCAGCATGCAGTGAGCTAGAATATTTCAATGTACTATACCTTCTGTGCTAGGAGGGGAATACGGCACTGCTGTGGGCATCTCGGAATGGTCACCTACCAGTGGTGCGAGTGTTGGTGGATGTCTACAAAGTGAATGTGTTTCAGAAAAACAAGGTAAATTATAGTACTTGCAACCATTAGAACTTACATCATACGCACACGCACATACACACACGCACACACATACACACAAACACACATACGTACACGCACACACACACGCACACAAACACACACACACACACACTCACACACACACACACACACAAACAAACACACACACAGAACTTGCACCATACGCACACGCACTCACACACACACACACTACACTTTTGCTCCTTCACACACATACAATGTGAACTGTTCCATGTATGGTACATATTTGAGAGGTCGGTTCATTACAATGAACTACCACAACAGACAGGCTGGGCTAGGTTAACCCTTTAGGCGCGAATGACGCGTTTACTCGTCATAAATTTGTATGCACATAAGCACGAATGACGAGTTTACTCGTCATAGAAATTGGCACAGTTTAGGAGCTGTTTTCTTTTGCTACAAACCTTCAAGCGGACTGCCTTTCTCAGAGGACCTACAGCAGTGGTTGGACCTTACCTGGCTTCCTTGTAGCGCCCGAAGCCTGCAATCAACTGTTAAAGTTCATGCGTATTCGCCCGCCTTCTCCCTAATACCTATGTCACATTGTGTGCTAGTCTATGGAACAGATCGAGGCAATTTGAACGAGAGTCTACATGGTAGAGGCAAAATAAGTAATCTCTAAACTTTACAGCATGCGGAAACTCGCCGTTCTCGTCGTCTTCCTCCATTTTGTGTTCTTCGTCCGTATGCGCTTGCAAACGTTCTTGAAGTGGCAAAAGAGGAGCCCTCTGTATTCTCGCAGACAGCGTCGAACTATCCTCACATCATAATCGCCTTTCTGGCAGTGACAACGCCACAAAGTGCGCGCACTTGGCTCAAGTCATTTAGTCTCCGTGCACCGCCAATTTAACTTCGCGTACTGAGTGCATGGCGCGAAGTTTAAAGTTCAAGCCTATAGGGTTAAACAAAGGGCTAATCACTGGATTTTACGCCCACCAGACTCAGGAGGCTTGGGGTGAAGCCCTATTGACGGCGACCAGTGATCACCTTCCCCCGCTAGTCACCCTATAAAGATGGAAGCTGTTTTGCCCTGACACTCTTGTATCCACCACCAGTGAAACACTTGCAGTTTCACTGGTGGTGGATACAAGAGTGTCAAGGCAAAACAGCTTCCATCTTGGATACAAGAGTAGCTAGTCATCCTGCCTTCCATCAGTAAGCCACAATCAGGGCGAAATAGCTGTCCAGTGATTAGCCCTTTGTTCATGGTACATATTTCAGTAGTACATCAGCCTACGTTATATTATGTGGTCAAGGTAGCTGTTGTGAATCATGAGCATATTTGGGTAAACTTGCACTCAGCCTTTGATGGATATTGTTAATCATTTTAGTGCTCTCAGCCTTTGTATGATCTCTTGCTAGAATGGTCAGAATGCCATGCACAAGGCTGCAGAAGGTGGACAGCTGGAGGGGATCAAGTTCCTAGCTCTGATGTTTGCGACAATGGTCCATGAAAGAGACAGCTATGGCTACACCATGTTGCACTGGGCAGCCCAGATGGGTCACTGTGAGGTGGCACGCTACTTGATTGAAGAAGTGAAGATGGACCCACAGGACAGGACAAAGGTGTGTGGGGTGGAATAGGAGAAGGAGGTGTGTCCAAAGTACAGGCTCTGTTTGTGCTAATTGTAGCATGTGACAGCATAAATGGTGTCATCTGGACATGCATGTAAAATGGTAAAGGGAGTAAGATACTTCATATCTTGTACTGGGGCGGTGTAAACCACTTGCACATGTTGCCCAATTCTCTAATATTCAGCTACATACAACAGTAACAGACTACATGTCATGGCATTGCACCTACTGTTTTGAGCTGCTGATAACAATGGCAATCACAGGTCTTGAATAGTCTTGTGCACCAGCTCCTATTATTGTACGGAGAAAGCGAGACTAGGTCTTGACATGATTACAACTGACTTGTTTATCTTATGAACAAAGGAGCACTGTACGGGGTTGTTAAGTGGCTGTGGCAAGCAGCCCATGCACCTGTTCAGGTTAGTGGAACTTTGCCATCGTTCTGTACTGACTTGTTGTACACAGGTTCTATGTGGCAGCAGTTTGTGGCACACCTGCAAAGCTGGTTGAGTTGGCTTGGGCTGCTGAAACCCCGCTATACGGCATAAGTTTTCCAGATTTAATGCCAGCTGGGGCTAATTTTCTGTTCCTCACTTACTGTACATTTCCTTCGAGTCGTGACACACTAGTTCTTGAAGACAATAACAGATGTGAGTGTGATTTGTCGGACACTATATATTATCTTGTCAATGGTGATTCAGCAAAGTGACAATTATTTGTTGCCAGCTGTGGGTAAAACCAATGAAAATGAATTCCTTAGAGCCATTGCACCTAATCATAGACGTGTAATCACAAACACACACACACGCACACACACACACACACACACACACACACACACACACACACACTAATACTTATTCACACAAATGCAATTATGATTGTTCCATGTGTGGTACATGTGTACCTGTATCTAGATAAGTGACATTCTCATGAGTATGTGTGGGAAAACCTGTGTACTAGCAAACACACTGTTTCATTTTATAGTAATTTCAAATCTGTTTGAATTTAAATTTCAGTATTTCTGTATAATGTGCATTTGCTGGCTAGTGGTGGCCTCCAAATTTCTACTTCATGGATACTTCATTCTGTGAAATATATAGGAATGATTTTAGAAACATACATGACTGTGTGAAATATGCACAGGTAATCATATGCAATCACAATGTTGTGTGTTAAAATACATTTTTACACTGGAAATCAGTAAAATTTCTGCAAATATAATAAGGATGTAGAGAGGCCATAAAAGGGACAGAAGCACAGTAGAGCATTACCCTTGTTCCTACATTCAAGAATGTCACATGGTATCTAGCCCTACATCCTTGAATGTATAGTAAAATAATGCTTCTCTTGAAGCAGATCAGCATTACTCCTTTTTCGATGTAACTTTTCAACTGTCACCAGAAGAAGCATCAGTTTAAGATTATTATCATTGCAAACAAGTGCGCCTGGGAGCATTTGTGTAACATTTCAAAGTGGATACACAAGGGAATCCCCTCATTTCTGCCAACCCCTGGACCTGAGGTGCCAGTAATTAGGTAGCCAGTACAGCAGTTGGTGATGTAGTGTTTAGTGTATAGTACACATGTGGCTGTGATGTACAATGGGTTTTGTATTATGTCTGCAAGCATTTGTGTGCAATTTGTGTATTCATATTTGTACCATAGTAATAGATTATTGCTAGTATTGGCACTACTACCACTGTAGTATTTCCTACTTCGTGCTGGAAGGACGCGGACTTGTCACCAATAATTATTGACAACAACTATACAACTGGTACAGGACAGCAGCATGCAAAGTAAAGTGACAGAGTGTTATATATAGCTAAGGATGAAGCTATACAATGACAAGACCTAAGTGAGATCATAAGGTAATAATAGGTCATGCACAATGTCTATCAAGTCCATAGCAATCT
Source organism: Ianthella basta (assembly GCA_964019415.1). Lineage (NCBI taxonomy): Eukaryota > Metazoa > Porifera > Demospongiae > Verongiida > Ianthellidae > Ianthella > Ianthella basta. The sequence goes on along the minus strand of OZ025872.1, from coordinate 4,151,078 downwards.
ATAAGATCTAGTTCACACCACATCTCCCTTCTTCAGTACATTAGTCTGTCAGGGGGTTGAAGTCGAACCCCTGCTTGGGAGCGGGTGACTCTACGGTCAACTGTAGTTGCCGTGGGCGTATCGTCTGGCTCTGTGTTCTGAGGGTTGGGGACAATGTGCTGGCGATTTCTCCGAACATGACCAGTAGAGGTATCCACAATGTAAGATCGTGGAGTAGCAGCGGTTGTGACGACTCTACCAGGAGTCTGTCTGCCTTGTGTGTTCACCCAGACTGGTGTGTCTTCGAGCAATGGTGGCAATGGGCGCACACGGTGGCGACGATCATAGTTCTCCTTCTGTTGTAGCTTAAGCTGTTTGTCTTTCTCCTCGAATCCTTCAAGGTGTGGCCAATTTGGGACTAGCAGTTGCCGGACTTGTGGCACATCTGTCTTCAGTCGCCGGCCCATGAGTAGCTCGGCAGGACTTAGTCCACACCATGGGAAGGGAGTGGCTCTGTATGTGAGTAGAGCCAGGTACTGATCAGTGCTTTGCTCCAGCAGACCTTTGACAGTTTTCACTGTCCGCTCAGCCAGGCCATTAATCCACGCAGATGCGTACTGTGCCATTCTGCTTTGGCACCACTACCATCCCAGCACACCATGGGGTTGGTACATTCACTTTGGAAATCACCCCTAGAGATTCCATTCTCGTCAACTCGTCCTTGACTTTCTTCCGTAGTGGCAGAGGGACATTGCGGGGTGTGTGGAGTGCGAAGGGCTGTGCATCAGGGCGGAGTCGGATTTTAAAATCCCCTTCAAATGTACCCAGTCCTGTGAAAAGATCTGGGAACTTGGAGTGAACTTCCTTGGGTTCCATGATGACCTCGTCAGCTTGACTGAGCAGACCAAGGGCTCTGATGGCTGGTAACCCAAGGAGGTTGTGCTTGAGCTGCTGGACAAAGTAAACTTCCTGAGAGCATGACTTCCCCTTGGAGGTTAAAGTGACAGTGGTTTGACCCAACACTTTTAGGGGTGTTCTGTCTGGGCCACAAAGAACCTTGGAGGGTGACTTCAACTGGATGCCACCCAGTTGACTTAGGGCTTCTTCTGTAAGGGCAGTTACCTCTGCTCCTGTGTCCACTTTGAACTTCATGAGTTCACTGTTGACTGTAACCGTTGTTAGCCAGGATGTCTCCTCTCTGGCAAGGAGGGTGCTGAGATAAGCTACTGATGCATCATCAGCTACTGTGATCTCAGAGACTTTTGTGGCTTCTCTTGAGCTCTTGCTGAGACATTGTCCGCTGAAATGACCTTTCTTCTTGCAGTTGAAGCAGACTGCATCTTTAGCTGGGCACTGCTGTCGTTGGTGTGGGCCTTTTCCACACCGCGTGCACTTGCTTAAGGGGCGCTGATTCGCTGTAGGTGCTTGATGGTGTGGCCTCGACGCTGGCGGCCGGTGAGGTGTTCCTCCGTGTCTCCGGTGAGGCTTTTCCTTCACATAGTTGATCGCCGACCGCTGATCAACCTTATCTCCGTGAGATAAGATGAGCTGATGTTCTTGGACCGCTTCTCGCTGACGAATGGCTGTCTTTGCCTTCTCGAGCGTCAGTGCTGCGTCCATCTGTAAGCGCTCCGACAATGAGCTGTCTCTGATCCCTACAACTAATCGATCACGGATCATCTCGGCCTTGAGATCTCCGTATTGGCAGTTGTCCACCAGGTTGTAGAGGCAGGTAATGTATTCTTCCACCGATTCTCCTTCGCGCTGATTCCGACGGTTGAATCGTGCTCTCTCAAAAATTACATTCTTGCGCACTTGAAAGAAACCATCTAGCTTCTCCATGACGGTGTCAAACTTCTTCCTGTCCTCTTCACTGGCGTTGGCAGACGTCAGAACATCCTCTGCTTCCTCTCCCAGGCAGTAAAGCAGAGTGCTGACTTGTCTAGCGTCACTTTCCCCCGATAATCCTGATGCAAGGCGGTACTGCTCAAAGCGTCTCTTCCACTTTGGCCAATCATCCGGGTTACGGAAGTTAAATTGGTGAGGGGGTTGCAAGGGAACACTGGCCATACCTTTGTTGCTCAGGATCCCACTTCTGACACCATGTAGTATTTCCTACTTCGTGCTGGAAGGACGCGGACTTGTCACCAATAATTATTGACAACAACTATACAACTGGTACAGGACAGCAGCATGCAAAGTAAAGTGACAGAGTGTTATATATAGCTAAGGATGAAGCTATACAATGACAAGACCTAAGTGAGATCATAAGGTAATAATAGGTCATGCACAATGTCTATCAAGTCTATAGCAATCTATAAGATCTAGTTCACACCACAACCACATACTACTGGTGTGTATGTATGGTTTGTGTAGTGCACCGTGGTGTGTGTGTGACTTGCACTGCATGTTCACTTAATTAATTGAATTGATATCCTCATTTCCTTATTACACTAACAGAATGGTTACAATGCCCTCCACCTTGCTGCTTTTGAGGGCCACCTGGAATTGGTGAAGTACCTTCTTCCCAAGTTTGATCAGAAGAAGTTTGATGTAGACAACAATGGTAACACGTGTGTGAACTTGGCTATTCAACAACAGAAGCAAGATGTGGTAGAATACCTTCTTGAGTACGGTGGATTTGGTGGCCATCAGTAATAGGTAAGCACAAACTCCCATCTTTAATGACTCCATGTCATGCACCTGGTTTCACTTGTCTGCCACTAGATGAATTCCCACTAATTCCTCTCTGTTGCTATTGTTGGTATCTAACTCCCTCTATTGTTGGTATATAGTGGTATGCGTTGGGACTCCTTTCTGCCTAGGGCCTGCCCCCACGTGCAGGGCCATCTTCTCATTGTATGTACAACCTTTGATTTCCTATGTTGTCAAAACCTCAATGTATGAGTGCGTAACTTGTAGTATTAGTCTACTCACACATGTATTAGTCTCCAGTTGTAATAATGTGTCAAGAAGAAGTGAAATGATGCCACTCCAGACAACTTAGAGTGGGCATTGAAGAGTATGGTTCGCTAACACATAGGGCACCTCAAGTGTGTTAGTCTCTGGTGACGAGATTGCAGATTTTCCCTCCTCCTCCCTCTTTCCTCCCCACACGCCATACACCCATGGCTTGTAGTAGGTAGTATGTGAAGTACATGGTAGAATGTGAAGAAGATGCAGCTAACAGGACACTCCACTTGTTTACATGCTATAGCTATTGTATAATTATACGTAGGTAGTCTGGATAACGCACAGTTTCTACGACATTTTACTTTTTGCACCTCCTAACTTGTAACAGTGTCTCACACTGTAATTGGTATAATGGAAATATTATAACACACAATTTTTGCTGTAATTTCGCATATAATATTTAGGCCTGGTCCTTTTAATGGACATTTAAATTTGGAGCTAGCAACTGAGGTCTGCTTTGTATGCAAATATTATAATTCACTATAATTTAATTTATTATGGCAAAGATCATGTGGGGGTGGCGGGCACAGCCAACCAACCAAGTGACCAAGCCAGCAGGGCACCAGCAGCAGGTGGCTATATATATAATATAGTTTGGCTCCCTGGTCTCTTGTAGGGCTAGTTGCAGGTATATACACAGCTATAGGACTCCTTGGAGTCCAGCAAGGCTAGGCTGGAAGAGATAGGTAGGACATTAAAATTAATGTACTTTATGCTAGAAAAATTAAATGCAAACTGCATAAGGTGGTCACCGTGTTAAACAGCTTGCCACCCATAATTTCTTATACAGCCAGCCTCCCTGGCCCCAAATAGTGCTATACCATAGCAATCTACCTCTGTAACGCAGCCACCTCTCTATACAGGTCAGTTACAACTGGCCCATTGGTGGCTGCCTTACACAAGTATCACTGTATTAATTTCACCTATATTAATATTAATCAGTAAGTTGCATGCATGCAGTCAAAATTAATGCTAGAAGAGTTCACAGTTGTTCAAACACATCTAGATCTGCACAGTCATGGTTGTTGTGCGGCAGCTAGTCCTGTACCAGCCAATTAATACATAATAGCACTGCATGTCTATCCCATATTTAGTGAGGCACTATTATTTTATGTTTATAAAACGTTTTCCATGAATACAATAATATTATACTGTTGTATGATGAAGCCATACATCAAAGGAGAAAACTGTGGTACATATTGTATAACCACCAGTTTGACTTGCTTCACGCCCTCGGTTAAATTAGATAATGCCCTCACAGCCATAATATAACATAGTTGCGAATAAGCACAGGTCATGCAACTGCAGCTTGCAGCAAGCACAGTTGATGGATCATCATGCAATGTGATAGATGTAATGTATGCATGCTGCGATGCATGTATATTATGCAAACACTATGCATGTGCTCTGTATGGCATAATTATAAAAGAAGTGAAGTGTAATACAATTAACATTATTGGGGCTCGCTCAGGCTCGCCCCACTTAGTGCGTAGTGTAGCTGGAAGTGCCAATAGAGTGTGTATAAATTGCGGGCCGTCCACTTGGGCCACGGAGTAAAGTTTTGTCGTAATATTTTGTGGACGCATCGGGGTACTGCAACACATTTTGGGGACAGGAAGGCGTGTCTGAATACGATTTATACCAGCCATTTCGCATGCCAGAAACATTGTGGTTGCGCTATCGTGCACATCATTCGGCTCGCATATACTATTACAGGAGTCGCCAGACGTGACGTCACTACATCCACCCGTACTTTAGCTATACTCGCTGCGGAAAGCTGCGCAAGATAGACTACGCGAACGAAAGTTGGCTGCTTACTGCTCGTACTCTAGCTCAACGTTATCTGAAGAGACATGGAGTATGCCGACGATTTCTCTCCCTCCAGCTTCAGTAAAGTTCCCCTGCCATCTCTCCATCTCTCGCAACACATCCACTTGCTGATTGCCATAGAAATAGTACATGCACTGCTCAGGCTCGCCCCACAATGCTCTGCATTCGTCTAGTAGTTAAAATAGGATTTAGATGGCATTATTGAATTAAATATGCATGACTTTTGTGGATGGGGGCAATGCACCTGAGTGCATGCAGCCATAGCATGCGTAATTGCATTTCTGCTTTTGAAAACGATTTGGCAGTCAAGCAGCTTAGTAGCTAAGTAAAAAGCTTGAGGTTCAGCCGTTGTGTCCCGGATTTAAATGCTTTTTATCTATGCGCTGATGCAACTGCGTGCATGTAGAATTGAAGATATGGCAAGGGACATGTACGGGAGTGCATGTGGAGGTTATAGCTAGCTGCAGTTCTGACACTAAATTCCAAAGCAACCATTACTATTACACAGCAGGTTTGAATCCAATCAAAATCTCATTGACCAAAATATAAACACCAATGCATGTTATATTAGTCTGGTCCAAGTGAGGCTGGTTATTTTAGAGATGGCTGCCTAACACATGCAGTGACTATCATAGGTTTCAACTGTGTATTTGTGTGTCCAAAATATGTAGCAGTACAGTGCAACAGAACATCAGCCCACAAAACACAATGACGAGAAGGAATGTGCAGCGGTCAACATGGCAGTCACTTCTTTCAGACCAGTCGTCTTTCACACTTTTATACTTCCCAACCTCATATCCTGTCCATGCACCCATCTCTCCAGATGATATACGTGAGTGAGATAATCAGGTGCAATTATGCACATTTTGGAATAGTATATATTATTAAATGTTACTTACATTACATACAGCACTGTGTGAACTATGCAATGATGTGCAATTTGTGGAATTCAGGCAATGAAGATCAAATTCCCGTAGCACTGGAGGGGTTGAGTGTTTGACAATCCAGCAGACACCAAGTACATGCCAATGTAGTTTGGCTTGCTAACCCCAACTTACTGTCCCCAATTGCGTGTGCGCTTAGATAAACAAGTGGTATACATAGATAGCTGTTTAAAAGGCGATACAACCAGTATAATAACACCAAATGTACATTTCCATACATGGCAGTTAAGGAAAGCACTCGTGTGATTATTTAACGTCACTTCTTTTAGGTAGCTAATGCTTTAGCTACCTGCAACTATGAATATTTAAATGGACATCAGATGCAGTTCAAAATGTGTATGTGCTAGTGTTTACAGACAAAATCCAAGTTGCTGATATAGAAATACGAGGGTATGCATTGTTATGTACACAGTGTCTAACTTGTAAGCACTACCATAGATAGCAGGACACTTATACGTACATATACACACCCATTCATTTGCTTCTTGTAAGTGAAGTGCATGTGCAGTTCAAGTTGCTTCCAAGTTTGATTGTAGCATATATCATCTCTTTGCACGCCACATCGAGCACACTCTGATCCACACTATTATGTGAACTGCGTAAGGTAGAGTGCTCCTATATAGTGCACCACCAAACTGGTACACAGAGAGAAAATGAAAGTATAACATAATTCTGAGATTTATTGCTAAATTGCAGTTGGTTCCACATGGACTCATGTTGTCAAGCAACTATCATAGACAGTTAGCCTAAGCTAGGGAGCTACTCTGCTATAAGCCTACAGGGCTCTCATTATTAGTCAATTTTAGAAAAGCACCTCTCTAGGGCAAAAATTCTGCCAGATTATATGCTACCACAGCTACTAATTCAAATGCATGTAAAAATAGGGTGCCACAATGCTTGACCTTGCTCTTCTCAGTCACCTGCTGTATGTGTCTAAGTCAAATAGACTTCCATTGCAATCCATCACATGGCACATGCATGCATGCAGAAGCAATATTTGAAACGAACAATAATTATATATTATAATTATATTACTTGTACAGATCTTGAAGTAGAAGCACTATATAGTATATACCTACCTACTTACACTGTTCATCTGTCACTACAGCAAGCTTATGAGCATATAATCTGTTAATTATATAACTAGCTTTGTCTGTAGAAGTATTGCCCTGCAGCTGTGAGCATCTCCACCACTTTCTTTGGATGATCTCTTATGTTCACATACTGCCCAACTTCGTGATCCTCCCAGTCGCCCAAGGCAGCCTTCATAGTGACAACATGCGCAAAATGGAACATAAATATATTTAGATGTATCAAGTGTTTACATGCAGTCAGCTCAATTGTTATTGTTTATAATTATTAATGCAATTTGAATTGTTTACTTTCACAGCTAGCATGCCTTTATAATTATTAGTGCTTCATTGTAAGTGTATCAACATCCAATCATACATAGTGCTCAAACCGAGTCATGGGCCTGCATGGGAAGGTGCAGCTTTTACTCACTCTGACAATAGTAATGAGCCTGAGACAATTGACAGCTTTGGCATAGTTGAATGCTTTCTTACAGAAGGTCACATTGAGGCGACGTGCTTCGGTGCGATAGACCTGTAGCATTTCATCCTCAGATGGTGTATTCCGGTCAGGTGGGCCTGCATGAATGCAATGATATAGTTCAGTGTTAGGAGTTAGAAGAAGTGGAATAGAATCGGCTATACATGTAACGTCAGTCGCTGGATAAAATGAACATATAATTATGATGTCATAAATGTTAGTGTTACAAATTACACATGCACTGCGTGCATACATTAATGAACATAGTGCATGTGTATATGTATATATGTTGTGCAAGATCTTAAATAATGATTATATGTTGTACACACAGATATTATTATAGCCGTATAAAACCAACCTTGCATGTAAACATGTCTGTGTAGTTACGCAAGCAATGAGCCTACCGATCAGTAGTTTGATATCCCGCAGCATTGGGTACCCGTAAACTGCCGGCTGCAGGAACATCATGAGAAAGTACCCCACATCCACCATGGGGTCACCATTGGTGTGGTACTTCCAGTTAAGGATGGCTTTCACATTGTACTGCGAAGAGACATTTCATGGTAATTAATTGATGTACGTTTGGCATCAAAGTAATAGTAGCAAAATTCAACACCGATAAGGTTCTTGTTGGCACAGGCAGATTCAACACTAAGAAAATATTTCATGATCTATTCATCCAAGGTCATAGGCCTAGCTGCGTACTAGGTACAGTTCCGCTTGTAGCCATTCAGCCATATTGCAAACATTTAGCCCAAATACCTCATCATCAAAAATGAAGTTTGATATGTCCATTTCACCATGAATGAGTCCTGTCATAAAGAAGAATGTAATAAATGTACAAAACAGTTTCCTAGGCATTTAGGTCCTGCTAGTACATTGTCAGCTCTGTACACAGATATACGTACGTGTGTCTGTTCCTCTTGGCTTCATGCTCCTGTTCATCAAAGAGAAGAAATCTCTTGTGTTCTTGTCTCCCCTGATGGATACATAGTTGTTCTGCCAGGTGTTTACCTGCATACCAGCATGTAAAAGTGCACATCATTAATTGCTGTTGCTGAAACGTGTTTCAGGAAAATGAATTAGTTGTTACTCTGGTGACCAATATTACAGAATTTGACAAACCTGTGATGACCAAAAGTCACTTTTCTCGGCAAATTTACTTGTCCTTCCATTCATACCTGACCAAGTGTATGAGTGCACCACTGCCATAGTCTTCATTATTGAAGTGCACACTTGTCTCCTTTTGCTTGGGGTTATCTTCGATACTGATGAGAATCGGAGTCCCTATTTTGAAGTAACACAACTTCAGAATGGGAATGCTGTCCTTTACATGGCTATTAATTTATAATGTATATGAAGCAAAATAGTGTCAGCCAATGAAGCCACTAAATCAAATAAACATTGTATCAAAATTGGCTGTACAATGCATGCCTATGCCTAGCTGTCTTTCGTTTGTGTCACAATGATACACAGCATAATTTATGAAAATTGAAGTGAATCTAACCGGCACAAATTGCATGACGATGAATGCTGTTCCAACAGCCCTTTCATCTGCAACTGAACTGCAGTAAATTGGAGTTGGAGCTGGGACCAGGGAAGGTAGATCCTTCAGTATGGAGTACTCTTGCTTGACCTGTGAACAAAGAATGATCAATCTGCATAAAATATTTCTGACAAAATTACAGTAATCCTTAATTTAACCCAAGATTATTACGTCGAATCAATTTCTAGAAAATGTAACCCTGCAGTGATCAACTCGTAACTTACATTGTTCCATCCATCATCACTCCCCTTTGGGTCGAACTTTACAACCCATGACTTGAGTCTGTACGTAGAACAGTCTATCAGCTTGAATTCAAAGGTGAGACAAGGTCTCTTCCTGCAAAATGTGAAGAATTTCTAAGAAACCTTAGATGTGAAAACACATTTCTAATGTCTTTTGCAATAATTCTTTAAAATGCTGCATTAACAACACATGTGAAACTTGTAGCCTGCCCTTAGTTTACTCCGATCGCTCAAGAAGTTGCCGTATAGTCTCATTGTTAGTGGACTGTCAGCGAAATTATGACAATTAGCTGGAAAACCAGCCTTCTGCAGTTTTCCTTGCTCCAGCAGGTCAACGACGGCACACCGGTGCCTTTTGCAAATGCCAGCATATTGTGTGATGGTGTTTGATGTCAGTTGGGCAGTACCTGGTATCTGCAACGTCGTGTGCATGGCATGCGAGTTTGCATGGGGCAGCATTAATCAGATTGTACCATAGCATGAAGTGCTAGCGAGTGGAGCACAATTTCATGCCAGTGCACATAGTAAGGGACAATGCTATGCCTGCAATTTAGTGTATGTAATTAATGGTAACAAATGTGTACTTCCTTAAATTGGTAACGTTAGCTGAATGCCCGCCTTCGGGTAGTTTTACCAGCCTATTGCAAGCCAGCAAATCGGTCCCTTGCCAGTTTTGAAGTATCTGCAGTAGCAACGGAGGCTGGCTGCTATAACGACGGTAGAGTTTAGTTCGAACGTTAGCCGACAACGAATAAGATCTCCCATAACCGGAAGTCCAAGAGAGCGATAACGAAAAATGGCGTCTCGGCTCGCGGAAAGAATAAAGCGCACGCTCTTCGGCTGCAGGGCAGCAACGTGAACGGCACCCCTCTAAACTCATGTCCCCCCACTCCTTTAACTGGCATGGCGCGTATCAAGTTCGCCAATGACCGGTAGTGGGCAGGTCCGTCACCGTTGATAATTTTAAACAAGGCGTGTCGGCCCGCGGAGAATGGACGAAGGACCAGTCGCTCTCCGGCCGCAAGGCAGCTAGGTGAACTGTCGTGCGATAAAGCCCCACCCCCCTCCCCCCCAAAAAGGTCCCCCGGACCGTTTTCGGCAACGTTTGTTGCCGTTTTCGGACCCACCGGACGGTTATCGGCAGAATGATTGTTGCCGAATCATGTCCCCCTCGACCGATAAGCGTCCCCCTCACGATTTCATTTGGGTACTACGTAGGCGGTGCGATTTCTGCTCAAAAGGATCTACGATGGTACACATGTTGACGCACTACTCCAGCCCAGACGCAGCTGAAGAGGTGGGGGCTATAGGTGTCCCCTTGACGATCTAGTCGGCCGTTTACAGGCGTGATTTCTTGATCGTGAATGGGCCCAACGGCACTTCTCTAAGAACATGAACCCCGGGCCCAGTCCCTCAACTGGCATGGATCGTCTTGCGCCGATTCCCTGCAAGGCGCCGATTTTATAACTGAACAAACAATTTGAAACATTACCATATGCCGAATGGCAAGGAAGAGCTCCCAGTTAGCAGAATTTGCAAGCCCACCTGCTAAGTCAGATCACCGAGAGGTTGGCATTCCTTCCTAAGGTGATGGCCAGCTTGTCTCTGAGATTCTTCCCTTTACTGCTGTAAAGATGCTCCTTAAACCTCTCCGCTGGAGTACCCATGGCAATTTAAACCAGCACTCTCAAACTGTGCGATGTAGCTCTCAGCGTCACTGGTGCACTATGGGCGAATGACCACCTTTTATATGGGATTAACGGCCATTCTAAGAAAAGAATCGTGCATTCTCTAGCCACAGGTATGTAATCTTCCCAGAAAGAACCGCCAAAATACCACCGTTGCCTGGGCATGCCTGCATGGCATTCGAAACTCCCTCGCGCTCCTATACATATGCCTGCAAGCTCAGCAACGTAACCAATAAACAGACTATAGCTAGACCACCAACTAAGAGCCCAAGAAATAAAGGAGGACCTCAGACTCCAATTCAGAGCAGGTGCATTCATGAGTATCAAAATCTTAACTGGTGGGTACAACTGTTTGTGGGATGTTGTCATGATACCACTGCATGCACCGATTGTTAACTGAGACACTCATGATCACGTTTAATTGCCCTCCATATTATGTACACTTATATGCAGTTGTCATGGATTGTCATGAATCAATCCTTCCAGCTCTCAAAGAAGCTCCACCCAGCAGCAGTCAGAATCTTTGTAACTTTCTGGGGCTCAGATGTGATAACAGGGCAGACAGCACTCTCATGCCCTTTAAAGTGGTCATCGGCGGCAGCCTGCAAAAAGTATACAGAAATGAGACTTAAGTTTGCGTACAAATAGCAGTGATGAAATTGCACAGCCACAGAAATAGTAATGTACTTTAAGCTCATTAACATACCATTTGCAATGTCATACACAACAGTTCAATTGTTGTGATCAATGCGCATAAATGTACATTTCATATAGAAATCGTGTCCAAGTAATATAAGGCCTTTATAGCTCTGTGTGTTACAGATTTGCAGCTTTTTCTGCCATGCAAGGTATACACTCTATGTGTATTGCATACCTTGAACACGGAGATCAGTCGTAGGCAGCTCACAGCTTTGGCAAAGCCGTAATCCTTGGCAGTGAAGCTGTGAATGCTAGACTTGCGGTACCAGTCAAGGGCAATTCCCTCAGATGGAATGGCTCGGCCATCAGGAGGACCTAAATGTATTAATAGAAGGAATCGTCCCAACTTGTACTCCTTGTGGAACTAGTATGCTTATAGTATTATAAACATTATATAGCAATAAACTGCAGACATCTTGTTGTGATCAAGAGGAAAGAATTCTAAGCATAATCACAGCCATGCCCGATGGAAGGAGCTACGTCTGAAGACCTCAAGGCAATGTGTCAAAACAAGGCACAATCGAGGTCATAGCTCCTTCCATCAGGCCTGGCTGTGCTTATATATATAAGCTTAGAAATCTTTCCTCTTACTCGATTTTATGCAGTACATAGTGATGTTTATGCATGGTTAGAAATTCTAACCATGCACTAACTTAGAACATGGCATGTATATTGTGTGTACGTATGCATTATAGTTGTTTAAAAGAGCTGTGCATGCATTCATGTGCAGAATGTGCAGATTATCATGCCCCACCACTCAACCCTATCAGTGAGAAGCTTAAGCTAGACTACTTCATCATTGTGAACTGGCAAGCTGGTTTCTAATATTATCACACATGAGGTTAACAACACTGATGTAGCTATGTTCAACTGAACACATCCACTCACCAAGAAGGAGCTTGGGGAGTTGCTTGTAGCGGTAGCCATAGTCCCCAGGTTGCAGGAACATCATCATGAAGTAGGCCACATCTGCCAGAGGGTCAGCGTTCTCATCCACCTTCCAGTCCAAGATGGCTACAACTTCGCACTGCATGGTGTTGAAATGACAGTAGGACAAGGTATTTGTTATACTTGTATAGTTGCGTGTACCGATGATACAGTGTGATAAATATTAATGCACATTACATTAACGACAATACTATGCCATTTCATTCATATATACACATACCCAACTGTAATGTATTGTAAAACACAATTGTACTGGACACCGTGAAGTGCTTTATATAGTACACTTCCATCTGCTGCAGTTGTAATGTCACAGTAATTGTCTTACCTGGTCATTGAAGATGAGGTTAGAGATGTTAAAGTCTCCATGAACAAGACCTACAGTGACAGGAGTGTGTTAATGCATACATCATTAGGCAAAACACACGAGTCATGCAATTTCACATGCACTTCACCTAAGCTCTCAGGAATGTATTATGTGACGTGGAATGTGCTGGTCTGGTAAAAAAACATAGCTACATGAGATGACATTGCATACACTCGAACTCACAGGTGTCCGTCCTGCTAGGTTTTCTACCATCCTTCATCTCTTTGTACAGCTTCATGCTGCGGTGATGGCCATTGGTGCCCAATGCATCATCTTCAATTGCAACTTTAAAGTTGCTGGACCAGATATGGACCTGTGCACATGGAATAAGAGCAAACATGTACTAGCATGGCTGCATGACCTGAAAGGAAAAGTAAGTATGTAACATTATACTTCAAAGATTACTTATGACCTCAGAATTTGCTTTGATGAGCTGATATACAGCAATACATGGTACTTCAAGTTGTGGGATATACGTACATAGGGTAGCACACAATCACACAAAGTATACATAGTGTCATACACATACTGTATTACTTATGGACACACACACACACACACACACACACACACTCACACAAACACACACACACACACACACACACACACACACACACACACACACACACACACACACACACACACACACACACACACACACACACACACACACACACACACACACACAGACAGACACAGACACACACACACACACCATTCCCCTCTCCTTACCATCTTCTCCCAGTACCCATCACTGGTCTTCTGGTCCATTTTGACCTCCAATCCACTGCCATATCGCCAAACCCAGTAGTAGCGGTGAACATGGGCCATGGCTTTGATTGCATTGCACAGGACAGCCATCTTATTCTCATAAGGCACCTCCGACACAGTCTGGTAATTGTCACCCTGTGTGAAATACATAGAGCAGTCTTGCATTCCATGCAGCGCTGACCATTGTGTGTGTCTATTGTCATAATTATGTGAGTATAGATCACGTTACCATGATAACAGGCATTCTAAGTGATGTTTCGAAACTCGTAGACTTTCTCTTGTGTTTCATGTCGGGTCTAAATCATTTAGATACCAGTGCTAAATCCTGTAGAACCCTCAATGGTAGAGAAACTGCAGCTGTGATAACAATAGTAGCGCCATAACATACGATAAGATGCACAGGTTGCCCGGATTTCTTGTTTCGTTGATAGGCAGGGCACAGCAACAATCTGGATACGAACCGGAAGCAATAAATTGGAACTGCAGCTGGCTACAAGCTACACAGGGAACAGGCTTTGGTAGCTACGTACACGGCTTTGGAAAACACTGTGGCTGACGTTGTTGACAGTGATCATGACTAAGCTTATGCTTAGCTGACATGCCGCTACACTGTCGATTTGTAGAAAACGTCCGCTGAGAGATGAACAACCCAATTTGAGACCCGAATCACATGGTGTTTTCTCCGCCACTGTCAGGAGTAGCTAACTACTTCTAGAAGATGCATGCATGATGATGCAAGGACGAGTGGGTAAACTGATTCGCTTGTTACCCAATCATTTGGGATCTATAACACTTAAATGCTGTCCAATTTGTGTCTCTGGAGATTTAGACCACTCAGCACCCATGTGCATCGTACTTCATGCTCTATATCTCAAAGACACCTCTTGGTCGGCATTTAACTATTACATACCATAATTATTACATGGGTTCTGTGCTACTGTTTATGCTCCTGTGTGACTGTGCTTAAACATTAGGATGTATAGTGTGCACATGTGTACCTCAACAAATGTCATCACCATGAATTTGGCTC
>OZ025872.1:3989013-4131513 GCA_964019415.1 Ianthella basta | reverse complement strand
AGTTAGCCACGTCAGTGAGAGGGTCTCCATTCTTGGTCCACTTCCAGTTGACAACAGCTTTCACATTGTGCTGACAATAGCAATCACAACATCACATAATCATTAATATTCTTAACTTTTCAAAATACCATGAACAGGCAACAACAAGGAAATGGCTCACCCAAGCATCAAAGATAATTTTGGAAATATCAAAATCTCCATGAACGACCTCTAAATGATCAAGAAAGAAGACATGCAGGCCATAAATTACGGCTGTTAATAAGACTTATGGCTTCAAATCATGATCAGTATTGTTAGTTACACTTATATACAGTGGAGCCTGTCTAGGATGGTCACTATATAAAGCAGCCACCTCTCTAAAACAGCCAGCCACCCTGGCCCCAAATAGCATTAAAAGCATTGCAATCTACCTGTGTAAAGCAGCCACCTCTCTATAAAGGTCAATTTAGAAGTGGTTCACAGGTGGCTGTCTTAGATGGGTTCCAATGTACTAGTAATAGACCAATGCATGCAAAAGTGTGATGTGGTTAGTGATCTTTCTGAGCCATCTCTGGCCAATTTGATTGGCTTTGTGACCCCAAGATAGAAGATAGAAGCAGCCCCCCAAAATATGCACATGGGATACTAACAGGGTGACCATTCACAAAATATAACAAATTACACTGGGCCTTCCAAGCAGCGGTCATTCATGAAATATTGTCATGCAAATGGATGCTGATGCAAGCTACATTGTATATTTAAGTTTTACCTATGTGTAGTCCTCCCCTCCTTTTCCTCTCTTCCAACTCTCCTACACAACCCGGTCATAACTGTTTCCTACTGCAGTGTAGTTATTGGTCCATGTCTGAACCTGTAGATTGATGACACGCAACAGGTGCATACATGCATGCACAATGATTGCATGCAGTATCATCTGGTAGTGAGTGTATTATAGAAAAATCATACTGCTACCATGCATACTGCTAATTTGCCACACTGCCAAATTTTTGTTATTGTGTATGCATAAGTATTATATGTCTTGTACTTTCAGGCACCTCAAGCCTCATGCACTTCATATATTTATGTACCTGGTGTTGGAAGAACTGAGCACTATCCAGATGTTCAGACTTCTCATGAGTGCCTCCCTTAACCCAGCGGAAGCCGTGCAGCCTGGCTAACGAGGTCATGACCGAAGCAAAAGCTGCCCTCCTATGCTGCATTGGGACCTTTGCAGTGCATTGATAGTTGGGACCGGTGCACATGGAATGCATAACAATACTTCCATGCTCAGTATAGTGCAGTCAACCATAAGCGATCTGTATAGAAGATCTGGTCTTATATCTCATCTTGTTTGCCTCAGTACCTGAGTAAGAACTTTGAACATGCAGTATTGTATACAAAACATCTGTATGAGATGCATCATTGCATAGACACTGAGGAGACTCGAGACGAGAATGAATGAGCACCGGGATGACTGTCAGAAGGGGACACTGGAGAAGTCAGCCCTTGCAGAACATGTGTGGGAGAACCACCATCCAATTAGATGGGAGGATTGACCAAGCCAGGACCCCCAAAGAACTGATGATCAAGGAGGCAATCCACATCAGGTTGAACCGCCCCTCCCTCAACAGGGATGGTGGGCTGGAGCTGCCTGGATGTTGGATGGCCGCCTTGAGGAAGGCAATCCCGCAACTTCCGGTGACACCCTTTGATGTGGCTTCCGGTGACAGCGCATGATGAGATGCTAGGCTATAAATTATGATCAGTACTCACGCTAGCATATCTTCGCCCTGAAGAAGACCAGAGCATCTGGTCGAAACATCAGCAACGTTTTCAAGCCTGTTGTGAAGCTGGTATTGGAGAACCAACCCTTTCTGATGCCTGAGCCAGCTGAGAAGCCCTCACTTAATTGCATATGCTTTCTTTTCCTCATAATTAGTCCTACCTCAACAAAGGACATGATGATGAAATCAGCTTGATTCCATCTGTTTTCAGCAGTGCTGCAGTACAAAGGCTGGGGAACAGGAATTGCACCTCGTGAATTCACTCAAGATGTGGTACTCTTTATCAACCTGCAATAACAGCAAACCCTACAGTTAATTACAGGGTAGTTATAAATATTTACAAAGAAGTAGAATATCTCTGCAAACAAACACCAGGACTTCACAATAATTGCAAAATGCACACAGTGTTGTAATAGACTGCATCACATATGCACCTCCGCTAGCTAGCTGAGAAGGTGTAGTCAAGTCAACATAATAGCTAGAATACAATAATGCAGTGTGCATTACCTGGCACATACCGCGCGCATTATATAGATACTAGCAGGGCGCCCGCCTTCGGCGGGCTCTGCTTCGGCGAGTCACACGACAGCGAGTCGGGCCCAGGCTGATTCGAAGAATTTGCGCTGTTAACAACGGAGGGTAGCTGCTATAACGACGACCGAATTTAAATTCGATCGTTGGAGGAATGCGAATCAAACAGTCCGATAACCGAAAGTCAATGAGCGATAATGAATAAGATGGCCGTCAGCCGCGAACGAAAAGCCGGTAATTGGAGGATATCTCTTAAGGAACTGCAATACGGGCGATTTCAACCCGCGGAGGACACTTCTGGAGCCCCACTTTATAATCCCTGACAGTTTGGTGGCGTTCTGTTCCGTAATGTTTGCGCCAGAAGCGAACAAACAAACAAACAAACACTATAGTTGCACACCTAATTACCATGCAAAAGCACCAATAGCAATTTGAGATGCACATTTTATCAACATATTGCATGACTATGACTGTACATAAAATATGCTAAATCTTCTCACACTGCACTAAAAAATACATACATTGTACCAGGGATCATCTGATCCAGGCTTGTTAAAGTTGACAACAAAGGCTCTCCAGCTTTGGTTGACTTCCCAAAACTTGTAGATCAGATAAGGTTTCATGTGCCTGTAAATGACACAAACAAATGCAATTGAATGAATCATAATAGCAAAAAGTATTTCGAGTGGAAAAAGATCATGGGGTTTCGTCCCAACTTGTGTAAATATTGTAACTATATAATTTTCATAATTCATGAACACAATTGTGCACACCTAAGCTTCATATACACCCACAAATGAGTAGACTCACATATATATGTTTGGACACATGCGTACAACTGCACAGCACACAAACATACATAATGCTTATACACAGTTTGCACCTTTTCAAATTTGCCAAAAACATAATTGAGCCCCATGCGCACGTACGTACACAACACCCACCCACCCACCCACCCACACACACACACACACACACACACACACACACACATACACACACACACACACAATTATAGAACCGGAAGCTTAAAACAAAGCCATACAACAAAGTCGCAAAATTTAAAACAAAAAACAACATATGTAGGGGCTGCCTGAGGCAGACTCTAAACTTTCTCAGGCTGCAGGCATCTGTGAAAACAAAAAGTGCATTATGGCAAATGACTTGGAGAACCTATAGCCCTGCACACTAAGGAGTGCATTCACTATACCACTTACACAAACTCTGACATTACTGTCTACCTGACATTCACATGACTGTACAGTGCATTGTGACTAGCTATTTACAATACAGATATTGCTCTTCCATGGATCAATTTCTGTGAGTGTGAGTGTATGACAGTATATATATTTTGAAAGAATCATAATTTACCTGCTCAGAGCTTCCCATTCAAAGTTGAACCATTGTTGGTACTGGAGATTTAGTTTCAATGTTCCAATTGCTCCCTTGAATTGACCAGCAGCAAGATTCCTCAGAAAACCATCAATATTGATGTCTTGTGTCATGCATGCCAAAGCCTGAGTTACTTATTATCTATAATATGGAATGATAAGAGGAATCTGTGGATTTATGAACATGACATGAAGAAATCTAATCTGGTAAAGCAATGTTGATACAGCAACCCAGTAACTCACATGACGTTGTACATTTCATTGTTACAAGAATGTTGAATGTGTCTAAGCTCTTAGTGCTGTGTAGTTATATTGGTTAGGAAATTTCATAAGTAGGCATTCAATGTTACCATGCATAGTAACAGAAAACTTCCCCAGGGAAAATCCCAGGGCATGCCTGGGCAGGTCTATATGGCTGTGCTGAATCAGTACTATATTGAGACAGCTAGTTTGAGACAGCTAAGTCAACCACAGCTCTAAGTAAGGTTATGGCCCAGGATAGGGATCAGGTGAAACTGAAGAGGAAGAGAGGGCTCGCATGCATAATTATCATGCATGGCTAGACGATGGTCCTGGATTGGCCATCATCATGCGATGGAGTATAGCTATTATGTACAAATGTTCATCCACCTTGACAATCATTCTTCTGGTCTAATTCATAACCTACGTGTGAATGTACGTAACACCCACACACACCCACACACACACACGCACACACGCACACACACACACACACACACACACACACACACACACACACACCTCTTGTGCTCATCCAAAGTTGTTTACTGCTAAACTCTGCACAATCATATGCATTAGGGTGCTTCCCCTGGGAAAAGACCAACATTCTTCTAACCACATACAACAACATCTCAGCTATGATAGACTAGCCTGCATGGGCATGCCCATGCAAAGGTGTGTATTATACACTTCTCCATTAGAATAATCGAACTGCAGACACTGCTAATAACCATACTTTGCTACTGGTCAGAACCAGTTTAAACTAGTTTCCAGCTATAAATACGGCCAGTTAGCTCGCACTGGCAGTCAGCACTCACAGATTAGTCACAGATAAAGGCAAATTCAAGCAGTCTTTGTGCTCGTGCTCAGCTGAAAGTAAGCTATGGTGTACATAAATGATTTTAATTGCAGTGTTTGGACTTTTTCGGACATTCGGTAGCAAAAGTGTCCAGTAGCATAGTTATAACTGATGAATCCCAGAAAAGAACTTCAGTTCTATTCTTCAGTGGATATAACAGAGTGGGATATCAATGAAGGTCTACAGCCTATTAGTGGACGCTTGGTGCTGCATTCAAGTGTTAGATTGGGATGGCACCACCGGCGAATTAGAGTAGCGCAGGGTATTTCCGGTCATAGGCTATTACCGGACTTGCGGATGCAAATTGTCCATCGACACAGCATGAAACTCCCAACTCAGGTTATCAGAGAGTACGACTCCCTGAAAGGATGGTACAGGGTGTTTCGAATTCACAACGCATTGGCATAGGGACGAAATCGCGAAAAGCGTCGAAAACCGTCAAAACGTAGGGCTCAATACGAAACACTAAACTGACCTGGAAAGCAAGCGAACGTGGTCTTGTCAGCGAGAAAATGACACTAAAAAACATCCATTTTCGTCTTCATATTCTTCTCCTTCTTCATATTCTTTTTCGCCAGCTGTAACTGACGAACACAATTAGCTATCGAACTAATTCGAAGACTAAACTACTGCAAATTAACCGAACTGTATTCTTTCGAAGTATGGGCTCCGAAAGCGTATCGTTCACTCATTGGGGTTACCGAGTCTTTCGGGAGACGTTGCTACGTACGCGCAAGACGCCATTTTATGACGTTGAGGAACGGCAGTTTTCCGCCTCCTGTTCCTTTAGTTTCTGTCCAAAAGCCAGCCAACACCGTCAGGAGACCGATGTCAGGAGGCCGATTGAGGTGTGTAAGGTAAACCGGGGTAATTCCGTCACTATTACAGAGCGGAGTAATTCCGTCACTCGAGTCTGCAGCTACTTATTGAGAAGGAGTGCGCTCACTCCCGCTTATGTTTAAAGAGTGCAGTAGATATGTTGCAGGGTAGCTACGCCATTTCCGGGACAGGGCCAATACCCGGACACTCCGCAAAAATGTACGTCGCACGAAATAGACAGGCAAAACTTCCAACTAACGCCACGCTTGGTCGATAGTTGTACTAGCAGGGTTTAATAATCCACAGCCATAACGAGACGAGTGCCCTTCGTTCGGCGGCTGGACACCGATTCCTTCTCCCCTATCTATTCCGGAGCGTCAAGAATATAGCAGGAAGTAGGAGGAGCTAAGAATTGCACTATCTTCGATTGCGCGCCAAATTCGAACGGTTGGCCCGATCTGCTTACGGAAAGATACACTGAACTCATTGGTGATCGAACTGCATGCGCTGCAATAGAAACTATCTTCTGTGCTTGAGAGAAGTTAGTAAAATTCAATACATATTAGTTACTGCAGTTGCCAATTGCCGGACAGCAGCAAAATATTCATACTTTGGTAGCTGATTTAAATTCACAGACGATAGATAGGCAGAGTGAAGGCAGATATACATGTGCAGGTTGATACTGGAGAGGCGGATGAAAGATTTTGCATCACCTGTGGAACTGATGAAGAGGGCACTTGGATTTGCTGTGACAGTTATTCCAAATGGCACCATCTTTGTTGTGTAGGGCTATCTGACTGTAGCAACCTTGTCCAGTCCTTCTGGAAGTGCCCTGAATGTTGATCCTTGGTTTTATTACCGATCGTATTCACTAAAACGAAGTATACATGAAAGCACCGTAAGTCCTAATGCTTGTCCCACTTTAGGAAAAAATTCCGGGAGTAGGGAAAATGGCGGGTGCGACTGAGGATGGTGCCGCTAGGCAATCTCGACGTAACGGGACGTTTTCTCGCCACCTCTAGAGGAACAGATGTTTTTCCAGTAAGTATAAGCGTTTTTTCTGCTCAACTACACCCTTTCCTGACTGCTCTCGCTGGTTTATTGTTAGCTGTCCCGGAAATGGCGTAATTACCTTAAAATAGTGGGGTTGTGCTGAGCTAAAAGCCTACCGCGAAGGAAGAAGAGTCGAGACAAAACCCTAGTGATGGAATTACCCCAGTTTACCTTACGAGACAAGGGCTTAGGCCGAAGTTAGCTTGCGCAACGTTTCAAAAGGTCATCCGTGGACATGCATATCCCGGCTTTTTAATTAGCACACGGCTAACTTCCGGTCACTGTTTTAAGCTCTTAGGGGGGTGGCGCAGAAGCTAGGAGATAGCTGACTCCTCGAGCTCCAGGATTACAGAAATAAGGTCCTATACTGTAACCTGTATGGATGTCCTCTAGTGGCACTTAGCATGTGCAGCTTGCACACCATAAAAAGTCCAGAAACTAGAAGTGATAATTTTTCTACAAAATTAGCAAGGATGTAGGGATGGCACAAGAAGTATCAAAACAAGTAAAGGCTGTTACACATTGGAACATTAACCATTGTCCCTACATTCAAGGGTGTAGGACTATAAGGTGTGAGTTGACATTCTTGCATGTAGGGACCATGATTAATGCTCCACGGTGTAACAGACTTTACTTATTTCTGTAATTTCTGTGCCATCCCTACATCCTTGCTATTTTTGTAGAAAATTTTTATTATTTCTAGTGAGTATAGCTATGCACCTGCTGCATTTCACATGCTAAAGCAGTCAGCCTACAACATTGCTTACCAGTGGTAGATCCTTATAAGTGATTTGTGGTGTAACTGTTGCCCTGCAAAACTGAAACTCCTAAGAAATACCCTTGTAATAGAAGAAGCTAGCGCAACTACTCAGTATTGCCTTTGGCAATTTAATGCATTATTTGCAGTACTACCTATGCCTAACACAACTCCAAATTGTGCACTTGCTGAAGCTTCCCATTCCTGGAAAACTACCCACTTGAACACATGAACCAGTGGTAATAACAGACGCATGCATGCATGCCTCATTTTCTTTCACAAACTATGCAAACTTGCAAAAGCAGAAGCCTAAAACAAAGTGTCCAGAGTGGGATGATGTCTATGCGGAAGGACATGACAGTTGAGCATGGGCAGAGTACACTGAATGCAAAGAAATAACTCCGCTGCACTGTACAAGTACCCCTCAAGAGCATGGTCTCTACCTGCCACTTCTGTGCTATTGGTAGCTTGTGTTGATACCAAGAGCACAGTAGACATATATATCTGGACACCGAAGAAGCTGCAACTTTTCTACACTTGTCAGGAAACACCTGCTCATGACCGGAAACACCCTCTGTGAGAGTGCTGTGTGTAGTGCTCGTGTACGGATGGTTCGATCACGGACTGGACACTCGTGAACAACAATATTATTCAGCAACTCAACCGTACAGAACAGGACAATAAGCACATGTAGTCACATACATAGTAACAGTTAACACATTACACCAACCATAATAGGTAGCCATGCTAAGTACAGTAACATAGTACTAAAGATAGAACACACAGTCAGTAAACACCTAAACACTACAGACTGCAGTACTGTAAGTCAATCGGATACCACACTGTGACTGAGTCAGAGTTTCTCTGCACTAGTAGCAGCAAGAGCCTCAATCATTCATTTCTGTGTTGTGCACAGTAGTACCCTGTCTTCCTCCAAGGCGAGATAGTAGCATGTCAAAGTCCCGTCTCTAGTCTGGCTAGCTAGAGTCGCAACAAGGATTGAGAAATTGTCGTGTGTTTTGGGTCTCAGCTTGGTTTGGTAGTAAGGAGTCCAGTCGGCAGTGGATGTGGCGCGTCAGCTACAGTCAAATTCTTGGAAAAGAACTCGAGTTCTATTACACTGTGGATATAAAAGTTGTTGTATTCCACTTAATAAATGCGTCACTAGGTCGACATCAGTAAAGTGGGAAGTGTGACATGCATTCCACACCTGATTGTGTGATAATTATTCTGCGAAAATTCCCTTTTTAATGCAGATATATAGACATACGTACATAAATATGCTATCAATCATCTCAACTAGGGTGCAACATGCTCGACTAGTATGAATTTCACAAAGAAGCTCAAGCCAACATAGTTCTCTACCGTGGGCTTCCTATTGTGATTACCTACAGCTGGTCAGAATCTATCTTCCATAACAGATCACATTGTCACATAACAATGTTACATTATCATTCTATGTTGTTGTACTAGCTACAACAAGACTGCTTATGTATAGCAATTATACATCATTTCTCTTGCGACCAAGTAATGTATTCAGTAATACTTCAGGCTTGGTCATTCACTGAATCAATTCAAAGCTGATCATGAAGGAATCAGTGCTATACTTTGTAACCAGTTTCAATGCTTGTGTTTCTGCAAATTAGCTGCATACTCTTTGCTTACACATAGGCATCAAGCCACAACATACACCACGAAGCGCTTAGCTTAATTATAGCCCAGGGTAATAATGGAAGGGCCGGGTCTATGCATGCAGTAATTCTCTCATCATGAATCACCACCAGACATTTGCTGCTTCCTCCAGCAGTATGACAGAAAATTGAAGCCTGGTACAAGTATCAAACCTTAAATTGCTTCAATAATACACAAGGTGTCATTCATATCAACATACATTGAGTGATTATAGAGACAAGAATCAATTTGACAAATATGAGCGAGCACGGCCTTCGGCCGCGCTCGCTTCGCATCGCGTCACCAAGTGGACAATGCAGGCCATCCATCACCACTTGGATGATTGCAGCCGGGTGACAGCAGTGCCGAAACCAACAAGCTTTCTGCGCAATACCTTATTTTGCGATAGAGAGAGGGCATTCAGCTGCCCAGAATGCGAACAGCTAAAGTACCAAAACAGCGAAACAAAAATACCCACACGTACTCGCACCAGATAATAACAGTAAACTTCTGTGCAAGTGCGCGTCACGCATGGGAAACCCAAATTGAGGAGCACGGAGTGTCTAGAGATGGCTGGCTGTGAGGTATATGCATGTGTGCTGTCAGAGTGGCCATGTTTGCTGTTACATCGTTGTGTTGTGCAATCAAATGCACGTTTTAATGCCACACACAAGCAACCAAGCAAGCAAATGCATAGACTGGAAAAGACTAAAGATACAAGGTAGCACGGCCTTTGGCCCCACTTTCTCTGCATTGCGTCACCAAGTGAACAACGCAGGCCATCCATCGCTATTAGAGTGAATGCAGCTGGGTAACACTACCTGGGTATATAGTGCTAATCTTGTTTGGTGTCGCACTGACATTGGCCACTGTTTAAAGTATTGCATGGTCATGTCTTTCCTTAGCCAATAAGGCAGTGCAGAAGCCAAGCAAGCTTTCTGCACAATGGCTTACTTTATGTTAGAGAGAGGGCTTTCAGCAGCCCAGAACGCTGACAGCAAAAGTAGCTACCAAAATAGCAAAATACAATACCCACGCGCCGATAGCCAGAGCAGTTTCCTCGCACCAGACAATAACAGTATATTTCTGCGCAAGTGCGCATCGCGCCTTGGAGACCCAAACTGAGGAGCTCGGAGTGTCTAAGAGACGGCTGGCGGCGAGCCACATTCACACTGCCAGGCAGCCATGTTTGTGTTACATCATTGCGTCGTTCAATCAAATGACAGTTTTGGCACGCACAAGCAAACGAACGAGCGAACGCACAGACTGTAAAACTTAAGGATCCTTTTTTCTGCATGTGCCAGTTAAAGCACTGTTATAGACAAGAAGCAGTTTTATGCCCTTGCATATAGATTCTGCTCATTTCAAGACAACTAGAAATGATGTTTTGTTAAAATACAACTTGCAAAATTGCTAAAATACCAGTACCACACCTTCACATTGGAGTCATGACTGCACTATAGCTATAGACATTCTGTGCACAAGATAGTTGAATGTTTCTGCAAGTTGTATATAATATTATAGCCATAATGTGTCTCGCATGTAGAAAGAAAGAGTCTCATATTTCTCTTTGTGTAGATATGGTTTGGAGCCGAGATGAATTTCAACAATGGCTCAGCGACAACAAGTGGTACATTGTGGGTGGTGTGATCCTGGCAGCAGGTGGTGTTACTGTTGGCTACCTGTGTCCTGGTGGAGTTATTAAACTTATAGGAGAGTGTGGAGCTCTCAAAGTGGCAGGCTGCCTGGCAGGTGCTACACTGGCAGGCTATGTAGTTGCTAAAGTACCCCTTGAAATCAATGCAGAATATACTCCTGGTGGAGCATTTAAAGTTCGCATTTTTACAGGGGATGCAGCCAGGGATAGGGCCAAACAGTGCTAACAATATTGATTTCTTGTTCCATTATCCTTATCATTATGGTTTTAGCTAGCCTCAGACCTGAGATATGCAAGCAGCTACCTAATTGTCTATCTTATTACTTACCTAATATTATCTTCAATATAATTATTCGTACTGTACCTATAGGCATGAGCTATTGGCAATGGGTTGTTGTGCATATAAACAGATTCCCAAAGAGCTTGAGGCTAGCCCATGCTTGCCCCTGAGTTGAATAGAAATTTATCTTGAATGTTTACTTCAACTGTGACTGCAAGTTTACAGTATTCCATGTCTCTCAGGTACTGAATCACTAATTAATCTGTTCGTGATTTCAATGACTAATATATGGATTTACAAATATTCAACACGCATACAAAACATGTGCAGTGCATGTAAGCATGCATGTACATAATTATGTGGAACAAACCAATCAGTGTATACTGCTTTCTAAAGACTTGAAGGGTGCCTACTGTTTCAGCTATATAGCTGAATGATGTGTATAGAGCTATATGCAGCACCTCTGAAATAAGGACACCTCTCTAATTAGAACAATGCCTACTGCTCCAGCTACATATAAAGTGCACTAAAATAACTCTGACATACGTACGGACACCTCTCAGGAAGTTCAGTAAATGAGCCTGCACAAACTTTCCAAAATCAGTCTGTGGAGAGGTGTCACCATAATACAATTATGCGGTATTATATGAGTGGCTGCATGGGCACCTGCGTGTAATAATATATGTACACTTATGTATAATGCATGTATACAGTATGGTACACAGCTCTGCTGCCATGGTGATGCAGTGCATACTATAGAATGTGTATAATTGAATTCCCAAAAGGGGTTTGTCCCAGGGGAGGTACGTACCTACACAATACATGATCACTGCCTTCTAGAATGATGTTTATGGTTGACCACACAAACTGTAACAACACACACATCTAGGCTCGCGTAGCCAACCACTTTGACCCCTCCATTTTTATTTGATGACATAATCGGTCGGGGAGAAAGGGTCTTTACCAGATCCCATTGGTGTGGTGAGAGATGTCCTCAATAGAGAGGCACCTTCACTGAGGATGGTAATGTATATTGTGGTATAAAGCATTTGACGTGAGTTAATCCAATGGAGCCATGGGCTCATCATCGATCTTATCAGACATCACATTTGTGACGTCTATTTAGAGATGTGCCTGATGACAAGTAAACATAAATTATGTAGACACGTAAGTGCGAATGACGAGTTTACTCGTCATAAAAGCTGGTGCAGTTGAAAAGCTGATTACTTTTGGCTACAACCTTTAAGCTGACTATAACTTTCTGAGCTACAGCAGTGCTTGGACCTTACTTGACATGCTTTTCCTTGTGGTGCCCAGCGTCCGCAGTCAACTCTTATTTTATGTGCATATTTGCAAACTTTCTCCCTAATACCAATCTCTGTTAGTCTATGCAACAGAGGCAATTCGAACAACTGTAAACTCTTGTGTGAATTTCAACAGCGGTAGGTCACCAGAAGCAATCTCTAGACTTTACAGCATGTGCACACCCGCCATTCTCGCCACTTTCCACCAATCTTCACCAAACTTAGAAGAGTATATCACGGCAATACAAGGGGTGAACACCGCTGAACTCCTTTAGTCGAAATAGATTAACATAAGTAAATTCAATCTATACACACAGAGTTTTACAGAGCAAGTCTACGTAATGCTACTAATCAAATGGACAGTTTTGATTGGTTCAACGCTCAAATTACCAACTGTAGACTGCATAGGAACCTACCCAAAGGGCGGGCATTCAGCTATTTCATATAAGGCATTAACCAATTAGGTTGTCAGTACATTATTTTGAGTCAATATTACTGTAATACTGAGAATAAATCATCTATAGCCTAGGTTGCCTGGACTATGTAACTGCATACCAAGCGCTCCAGGCATGGCTGTACTTGGTGGGAGTATATAGTTTGCATGACTTGCCTTCGCAGACAAGTGATGATTTCACGGATACTGAGTAGCCTGAGTAGCCTGCCAAGTTCAGAAAAACTTGAAGCAAGGAGGCAATGTCTATCAGTGGATCACCATACT
Source organism: Ianthella basta (assembly GCA_964019415.1). Lineage (NCBI taxonomy): Eukaryota > Metazoa > Porifera > Demospongiae > Verongiida > Ianthellidae > Ianthella > Ianthella basta. Next base: position 4,118,470 of record OZ025872.1, on the reverse strand, counting down.
TTTCATACTTCCAATTGAGAATGGCACAGACTTGATCTGTCAGCTTCAGTGACAAGCACAAGCAAACACAGTAATTCACACACGCACACACACAATACAACTCACAGATGTCAAAAACACACACACATCCAAAACACAACATCTAACAAACCTCCTCATTGAAGACAAAGTTTCCAATGTCCAGGTTATACCATGGACTACACCTGCATTACATGTAACAGGAGTACAGAGACCATATCACTCAACAATCTTTGCATCTATACCTGTACAGGTAAAGATACAAAACAACATACATGATGAACTCACTAACACGCTGTATGGTACTTGTGTTTTTCTGCCTTGAGACATTAAATTATTTTGATGAAGATTAAGCTCCCTTTAGGCCACCAAAAATGCAATCTCCACCAACCAATAGTCTTCTTGTAGTAATTTTTGTAAGAGTCAAATTGAATCTATACAATGCAACAAGATACTGAACTAGACCTTAGCTGGAATACTGTCAATGGCTGAGTTAATCAAAGCAAGAAGTCAAAGTCGGAGGTGGTAAATAAAGTGTCTGCATTGCTATAGCTAGTTGTATATACATGACCAGCTTCCACTGACCATCAAGTACTCAGAGGTTAGTCAGTTGTCGCTTGACCCTTACCCATAAGGGGAAGGCTCAGGTACCATCATGAACATTGACTTGTCAGTCTGGAATGCAATTTATCATAAATAACAGCTGGATTCGTGTGATTCATACTCAATGAGTGCAGTATAGCATGGTACTTTCCGACACTTGCCCTCAGTACCATGGGTAGGAGACAGGACAGCTGGGATGACATTTGCATGATCTGCCCCTTGCATGAAAGTGTTACTGTACGAACGCATTGCTTTTATGTCGTCATATATAGCTGATTGTGCAAATTATCAGACAGCACGGTAGTGCAGTCTATGTAGAGATGGCAGTGTTTGTGTGCTGTAATACAAACAAATAGTCGCACTACTCCTGAATAGGACCGAAAACCGACGAACGAAGCTTACCATGACGATGCGGGGACTGAACAGTGCACAAACTAACCTTACTTCACAGCGAAGGTGCGCCTACACGTAGAGAGTGCGCTCGACATTTCCCTCGTTTCGTCTTCTTCTTATTCTTCTTATTCTTCTTATTCTTTGACAGCCGTAGTGAACGAACCAGAGGGACCAGGAAAATACTTCACGCACCATATTGCACCATTTTTGGCTGGCTGCATTCCTTTGTAGGTTAGAAGGCGGCGCGAGTTAGTGCGGAAGACGGCGCTTGCCACGACTCCTGCCATGTTGCTTGGCTAAGCGGGACGGATACCATTTTCAAATTACGTAATTAAACCGAATGAAACCAGAGTAATTGGTGCCATTGTTGCAGCTGCAACAGTTAGCTTGCCCGCCGTTTGAAGGACTTTCGAGGTCGTGCGTGCATTTCCCCACCACAGTACGTAGCCTTCCGGTCGCCGTTCCTCGCTGGGTTAACGCGGAACCTATAGGTGCTAGTTCACCTTGAGCTCCAGGATTACAGAAATGCGGTATAATGCTGGCATCAATGCCCTATGGTTGAGACTAAGTGTGTTGCTTCAGCTTAGCTGGCCACTATAAAAAGAAGAAACAGAAACTAGAAATAATAAAAGTAAAACTGCCTATCCTTTGTATTGACGAAAATGGCTCCTTCATACCGTTTTGGACGATTTACGCTTGCTACCCAGCACCAAAATCTGGCGACAGTGCCACCCCCCCGTGACGTCACTGGGTTTGCAAATGTCCCCGGTGTGTATATTTACAATGTATTATCATAGAAGTTCATTGCATCGGTGTTCAATCGTAGATCCTTGAGGCGGCTTGATATTGGGCAGATACATAGCATAACCCATCACAACGGACTGTAGAGCGTTTCGGCTTCGTAGGCCTTCGTTTAGTGACGCTACTGGGTGTGCAAACCGCCAAAGGGTGTAGCTATGTTGAAGCATAGCGCAACGTGGGATTCTGAGCTCTATGGCTGAAGAAAGCGTTGTTTCCTCCTCTTCCTCTGTTATATACATCCGATGGTGAGTTGTCTGAAGAAGATCTTGCCGAGTACTCGTCGCTCGTTAGACCCTATCAAGAGGAACCATTGGCCGGGGATGATACCACGGAAAACGAAGGCCGTGTATATATAATTTTCGGACCAGAACGGACCGACCGGACCGGACCAATACATTAGATAGGGTCCTGTGCGGTCCATCAAAAAGCTGCTACTCACACTTTCGCCCTTTGTATTGACTTGTCTTGCTCTCCATTGGTTTTCTTTGCGCTTGGTAAGACTCTCCAGTAAATTAGAGCGCTGTTCGGCTTGCGACAGGATGTTTATACATAAAATAGTAAATGTCAGTTAGCCGAATGATGCTCTAACTTACTGGTCCCGTCTGGAGAGTCGTATACCAAGCACAAAGAAAGCCAACCTAGTGCAGATAAGTCGATGCAAAGGGCGAAAGTGTGAGTAGCAGCTTTCTGACAGGCCCCTATCTAATGTATTGGTCCGGTCCGGTGTCACAGTTTATTTTACCCCCCGTATAAAGTATCCCCCCGGGTAACCGAAGGTTGGTTAAACGACACAGAAATGCTGATAGAAGCTAGTAAAATGCACCCTGCTGCAGGATGAGACTTACCACTACCAGAAAAGACTGTTAGGTGACGATATCTGCGAACCCTGCACTTCCTTTGCAGTCCTTGCAGAAGACCACATCAATTAATCTTGTTAACTGACGACCGCGGTAAGGTTTTTGTCCTTCTACCATGGCTGGGATGCTTGTGTAGTCCTCTGGGTTCTCGAAGAATGTCAAGAGGGCACTACTACAACGAGCAGAAGTGCTTGAGTAGCAGTACGGCGTGCGGTTTCGCAAACTGGTGGACATCGATGTGCAGGTACATTTGACGCTACAGCCTGGGCATGTGAGGAGCATGAAACGGTCCGAATCTTAGCAACTGCTTGTCAAAGCAGGGTTGATGGATGTCAAAAGAACCCCTTGAGGTGAAACACACCAAAAAGAGCTAAGAAATACTAAGAAATTCGAAGTCGGGGGATAAAGTATCCTAGTTTATTTTACCCGGGGGGATACAAAACTGGGGGGATGGAATAAACCGTGACACCGGTCGGTCCGTTTTGGTCCGAAAATTATACCCGACCAAAACGAAGACGAACTCGAGGCAGATGGGCTCTCTCCGGGGTCGGGTATAATTTTCGGACCGGACCGGACCAATACATTAGATAGGGGCCTGTGCGGTCCTTCAGAATGCTGCTACTCACACTTTCGCCCTTTGTATCGACTTGTCTGCTCTAGCTTGGCTTTCTCTGTGCTTGGTACGACTCTCCATATGGGACCAGTAAGTTAGAGCACCATTCGGCTAACTGACATTTACTATCATATATAAAACATCCTGTCGCAAGCCGAACAGCGCTCTAATTTACTGGATAGTCTTATTAAACGCAAAGAAAACCAATGGAGAGTAAGACAAGTCAATACAAAGGGCAAAAGTGTGAGTAGCAGCTTTTTGATCGATCACACAGTCCCCTATCTAATGTATTAGTCCGGTCCGGTCGGTCCGTTCTGGTCCGAAAATTATACACGGCCCTCTCCGGGTATCCTGCAGGACAGATACAAAAGAGCCGAGACATCACAGTGTCATTATTACATGTGGGAGAGGCTGCCACTGTGTCTTACTTGCTTTGTGTGTCTTCATTCTCCTCTCCGTTCGCAATCCGTATTAGATAGCTGGTCTTTTGTCGGTGGAGCTACTGTGTCGACGTTCGGCACGGATCCGTGCTTCAGAATGGTACGAGGCGTTTTATCGGCTGCTTCATCTCCCAAAGATAGCTTGCGCTGGAAGCAAGTTGGCTCGAAATGTGCGGAACAGAGAGCAGAGCATTCTGATTGTTCGAAGTTGGCCCGATGACGCCGGACGAATTGAGTCCACAGTCTCCGTAAACGGACATCTTTTGGGAAGCGGTGCATTGAAATGCCAGGGGTATAGCTGGTGTTCTTGCAGCTAACTTTGTTCGGCCCACCGGCCACGCAGTACCTTCCACCGAGCTTCACAACGTTTTCAGCCATATCTTGGCAATGTAAAAACTTTCCATTTGCCAACCCAATGACGTTCTCTGACGTCACAATTATTGTGCAAGAATGGTCGTCAGTTTTTGGTGCTGGGTAGCAAGCGTAAATCGTCAAAAACGGTATGAAGGAGCCATTTTCGTCAACACAAAGGATAGGCAGTTTCTCTTAGGAAGGTTTGTACTACTTAAAAATGAAATAAAAAATTTCGCTTCAGTGGCACTTCAATCGTCCCTACATTCAAGGATGTAGGACTATAAGGTGCAATATTCTTGCATGTAGGGACCATGGTTAATGCTCCACTGTGTAACAGCCTTTACTTGTTTCTGTTCTTTTTATGCCATTTCATCCTTACAATTTTTGTAGAAAAATTTTAGTACTTCTAGTGAAAATAATCGTTTGCCAAATTAATACCCACATGCACCAAATGTGCATTATCTAAAATCACTGTTATTAGTAGTTAGGGGTCGTGTGACCCTAGCTCCATGCACGAGGGGTCATACTAGTCTCGTTCCCAGACCCACCTCCGCCGTTCCGCCAATTTTATTTAGATAGGGGGGCGGAGGAAGGGTCTGGTAACATTGCCATACCGTTTCTGTACCGAGGAGGCGGAGTCACCGATGAATAAACGTAGTTAATCACGTGCATAAATGCATATGAAGTTGCGAAATACAATAACGTTCTGTGATCTGATTGGTCGCGCCAGGATTCAGGCGCAGGTACAGAAACGGTATGGCAATGTTACCAGACCCTTCCTCCGCCCCCGTATCTAAATAAAATTGGCAGAACGGCGGAGGTGGGTCTGGGAACGAGACTAGGGTCATGCAACACCTCACAATAATTAGTACCTGCTAATGAAGCACCCTTGCAAGATAGGCTCACTAGTTTAAGGATAGGCTCGCATTGGCGATCTATGCAGGTTACATGACCTTGGATTAAACAACCACGGGCATTTCACCACAACTCCCTTCTCCCTGGGTGCTCCCATGGGATAAACTAGGAACACTTTCTTTTTTCTGGGACATGTAGATAGAGTGAATTACATAGCTAGCTACACTGATTGGGATTGATTCAACGGAATTTTGTACTCACTTTCCCAAGGGATCACACTTGAGCTTCAATCTTTGGTCAGTTGGCCCCAATTTTGTTCTTACTTGGTTAAGTCCCTCAAGGCTGTTTGGGTTCTCCATTTCCTTCTTAAACAGCTTAACATAATATTATTGGGGTAGCTCTTCATCAACATTCACTACATCACTGCCACTACCTCCAGTAGCCACCTTTTGCCAGATTGCACACTACAACTGACGTAGCATCCTATGTCACTGCTTCTAAGGTAATACCAAGGATACGCGCGCGCACACACAGACTTGCCCAGGCAGGCCTGCAAAAACTAACCCACACATGTTCAATGTATGAATAGCCTTACAACTGTTTACACAGCCAAGGTATTGTACATAGTCATAACAGAGCTTGTGCATATCAACTAGTTTGTCTGATAGAGCAAATCTATTCAATTAATTGCATCAATTTGCATGATCATACTTAATTGAACGAGCATTAAGGAAATGACTGGCTAATAGTAGCTATACAAAGGCTTACACGTACACAGATTCATGCGATGCTACAGATTGATAGCAATACACATTGGCATTAATCACACATGACAGTCAATACTCTAACTAAACGGTATGCTCCTTTAAATCATCTTGTACATCATTCACATTACAGCACATACACGTAAACTACATTTAAAGTGGATCAAATCACTTCCTACACATGCAGCCATTAAACATCGTTCAGTGTGACAAAATACTGAGAAAATACCTAACACCTGAAAGCCCTATATGATGCTTCACCACGTCTGTGCAGGAGGTCAACCACAGTATGTGGATTGTGAGCAATCTCTGGGTGTATGCCCAATTCATTGCACCCGAATCCATGAATGCTCCCTCTCTGCAATGAACAGCAAGTAGGGATAAACATATACAATGTTCTGTGTAGTAGCTCCTTCAGCAAACAGCATTTGCTACATACATTTCATCCCACTCAGGTCCTTCATCTTATTCCTTGGCTTTTATATGCTGTGATGTGGTAGAGGGTCATGTTACAGTGATTGGATTGTTGTGGAGCAAAGACGGACAAATCAGTGAGACATTTCAACCCCAAGGGTCTTCGTCAGTTTCTAAATTACAACAAGAATTCAGTTTCTGAGTATATGCTGCACCTAGCGACACAATTGTCTCCTCCTATTCACATGGCCACTGTGAATTAGCTCAGTCTAAGATGGTCACTGTGTTAGGCAGCCACCTCTTGAAAACAGCCAGCCTCCCTATCCCCAAATAGCACTAGAACCTTGCAATCTACCTCTGTAGAGCAGCCACCTCGCCATAAGAGTCAGTTAGAACTGTCCCACAGATGGCTGTCTTAAACGGGTTCCACTGTACTACAGTAATGATTGTATTTACATGAATATTATAATTGCAGGCTGATGATATCATTGTTGTGGTCAATGTTATGTATATCATCAGTCTGTGTTGAAGAAAGTCATGGCTACCATGGAGAGGATCATTATAATCCTCAATTATGGACTGCTATTGCTGTACTTGCAGATAGTTTAGTGCGACTTGCACAAGCTGCTGTTGAATACTCGCTGGCGCGCTCATATCACTAGCAGTGTCCTTGTTTGGTATTGGCCCATAATAGTCCATGATCTGCATCTTTTCACGCACCAAATTTGGTAATGGACAATCTGATCAGTGAAACCAGATCGTGGTTTTGGTCGGGAGAAGGATTGACTACTCCAGTTTCAAGATAAGATTCAGATTAAGGTGGCTGTGTGAACATGCCGATGCATGCAGGTGACTCAGAGACTAAGGTGGCCAAGTGAGTGGGGTATACAGTACATGCGACATGACGTCCAATCCACGTGTGCATATCAATATACACATGCATAAGTACACTGTGCAACAATGCATGCACACACACACACACACACACACACCCACTTCCCATCTACGTACCCGGGCCCCACCTTCACAGCACAGATCTGCCTTAGGCAACACACTGCCTTAGCAAATTCCAGTTCTTCATCGTTGAATCCCTTCACCAAGCTCTGTCGGTAAGCCTTAACCACTTCGCTGACCTCCTGGCTAGTGGCTATATGTGAAATGAGCATAAAAGAATGGCCAATATATTACGTGTATGTATGTACAGACACATGTATCTGTATAGGTATATGACTTAGTTATACAAAGAAGTGCTGTAGGATATCAAAGTGATGAAACATTATGAAGTAATAATTTAACAATCAATGGTAGAATTCATTAGGTGTTACACCAATTAATAGTATATGCATTGGCTATAAATTGTGAAATGTTTGCATTAGTCATGCAAACACATGGAGACAGCCAATACAGGGCTGTCATCCTTGTGACGTTCACTCCTAAAGTTGAATTCAACTGCATATAACAATTAGGTGGTGTGTGTACATTACTTGCCTGGATAGATAACTTGCACTGGCTGTTCTACAGTGTAGTTCCCGACATCCATAAAGAGCAAAAGTAGGGAGGCAACATCCATCAGAGGGTCACCATTTCCCTCATACTTCCAGTGAAGAATGGCGCGGACTTCTGTCATCTTCAGAAAGACACACACAATATAGCGCTAGCATGTCACTGCTGTACTGTGCATGTAAGTATCAGTAATACACACACACCACACGCGCGTGCACGCGCGCATACACACACACACACACACATATGCACACACACACGCACAAGCAGTATCAGTAATACACACACACCACACGCGCGTGCGCGCGCACACACACACACACACACATATGCACACACACACACCCACAAGCACACACATATATGCGCGTGCACGTACACATGCACGCACACACACACACACACACACACACACACACACACACACACACACACACACACACATGCACACACACACACACACACACACACACACACACACACACACACACACACACACACATGCACACATGCACGCACACGTACAAGCATACACTGACCTCATCATTAAAGACAAAGTTCTCAATGCCGAGGCTACCATGGACCACACCTGCAATGCACAGAACATGAGTACAGACCACATTCAGCAAACAGTAAAACATATCCACTACACACAAACAACAAGGCAGTCATCAACTCACTAACACGTCTGCTCCTTGGCTTGCTACCTTTAGAGATTTCACTGAAAAGGTAGCTCTCCCGGTCAGATCCAAGCAACCATCTCCACCACCCAACAGTCTTCCTGTACTTCTGTTTGCAGGAGTCCACCTGCATATGCATGTATCATGGGTAAAGGGTAGAAGAACTACATACCAAACAACACTAAACAATCCACTTATAAAGGTCAGACTATGTCTACCTAGCTACATGTCTAAAGAGACTGGTGAAAAGGCCATACACAGGTGTCTGCAACATGGAGTATTTCATTGACAGCTTCCACATCTTCAGAGAATATTCAGGGATAGATCCTTTATCAGCACATTTCTAAGGGCGTATTGCAATGAATCTCTCACTCACATGTAGGTACAGCTCAGCCATTCAAGACTAGCCCATTCACTAGATTCACTAGTTCACATACTTTGATCTTGTGACCCATACTGACGACAAAGCAACAGTCATTTCAGCCTTTTCTATCCTGAATGCCCAGCACACTCTGTACTTGATCACGTGAATATTGGCAATTTGCATAGTCGTGTGCATGCTAAAGTACATACATTTTTAAACTTACGTAAAGCCCATGCAAATCTACCATACAACACTTTGACTGCAAAGTACAAATGTCTACTGAGACAAGATAACAACTCCTTAAATGTGCCTGGGTGTAATTGGCAGAAAATAGTCACACTCACCACTTCCTGCCAATAAGACTGCGTAACTTCATGCTTGACTGTGAGTTCGTTGTTACGCAGAACAACTCCATGAACTTCTGCCAATTTCTTCATCGCCGCCACATGCATCTGTACTACATTGCCTCCAGCTTTTTGAATTTCTCCAACTGTTCTGAAAGTACGGCCCTATTGGACACACACATAATATACAGAAACAAGATACATAGCCGAGATAAGTTCCACAATCTTGATGAAACCAAATTCAAGCCTCAAGCCTTGATAACCAGCTTTGAGGATGAAAATATCACAGTCACAACAAGCTAAGGTGTGACAACATACAAAATGTACACTACATCAGATTCTGCCATAGCACATGTAGCCAGCCCAGGAGCAATGCAAACACAAAAATGCAGAACATACGGACACCTTGTGTTTAGATTCTGGACGACTGCTGTATACATTAATCAATAAGAAGGAATCACGAGCATAATTACAGCCAAGTCCAATGGGGGACCTACAGTACGGAGATTGGCAGCAAAGTTTCCAGCGTTATTTTGAGCCCATTAGCCTGCCGTTTCCAAAGGTCAATGGACAGTAGTGGTCCAGATTGTGCTTGATTAGGCACTTTGCTATCAAACACCAGACTGTAGTCCCCTCTATTGTGCTCCTGATTCTCATGATTTGTCCCATACAACTCTGCACTACGAAACATGCAGCAGGAAACACTACTATATGTGTAAAGAGAAACAAGTATTTCGAGTTAAAAAACTCGTGGGGCGCCAGGGCGCCCCTGAACCTCGAACTACTTGCTAGCAATTTCCCCATGTACGTTCAGTAAATCAGATAGTTGGGGGTACAGTATTGTTGTTGGCCTGAAAGATACATCAAGACACACTAGACTGTTGGGTTTGCAAGAGTTTCAAGTCTCCAGAGCAGCCAGCCATATCCAGTGAAAGCATCCCTGTGTGAGCAGCCAGCAATATCCAGTGAAAGCATCCCTGGTGTGAGTGACCATCTCCTGGTGTTTACAGTCAGAGTGGGTGGGCATCCTCATGGTCACAAAACTAAGACAGTTAGAGCCTTTGGTAAATGTAACAATGAATCACTCTTGGAGGACCTTCAAAGTGCATCTTGGGAGACAGATAGCTCTGACATCAATGTCAGGTGGAACCAGTGGAAGGAAGTATTCTTTGGGGTACTTGACAAACATGCCCCAATCATCAGCTGTCGTGTCAGGAGAAACCCACTGCCTTGGATTGACTTGCACATCCGGAAGCTAATGAGAAGAAGGAACAAGTTGAGGAAGCTGGCTAATGAAACTGCAAGCGAGGAGGCATGGAGGAACTACAGGACCCTTAGGAACAAGGTCACTTTGAACCTAAGACGAGGGAAGCGTGCTTACTTTGAATCACTGGTCTCCAAATCTTCTACAACAACACGGGATGTATGGAAGCAGCTGAATAGGCTCCTTGGCAGGAACAAAGGGGCTGGGTCAGCTGTTAATCTCGAACATGGTGATAATATAGCCAGCAGACTCAGCGATCATTTCTCTGGATCTGCAGCGACTGTACCCCCTCCAGACCAACCCCCTACCATCCCACAATACTCCAGCTCCTTCCACTTTAACTGTATCACTGAAGAGGATGTTCTTTGTGCACTGTCCAAGCTTGATCCCTCCAAGGCAACAGGTGCTGATGCACTTAGCGCCAGAATACTCAGGACTACCGCTCCAGCAATCAGCAGCAGTCTATGCAAGCTGTTTAACTACAGTTTAAAGACATCTCAGATCCCTACTGAGTGGAAGGCTGCCAATGTTATCCCGGTTCCCAAGTCAGTGAATGCTCGAAGTGTGGACGAGTATCGTCCCATTTCTATTTTGCCTGTTGTGGCCAAGGTATTTGAATCCCTGGTCCACACCCAAGTCTATGGTTACCTCAAACATCATGACATCCTACATGAATCTCAGTCTGGGTTCAGACCAAAGCATAGCACGCAGGATGCCCTTCTGAAAACTGTGGATGATTGGAGGCAGAGTCTTGACAGGAACGAGATTGTGGGATCGGTATTTATTGATTTAAGCAAAGCTTTTGACTCTGTATGCCACACACTACTGTTGGGGAAGCTTGCACGGTATGGGTTTGGGGGGGACTCAGTTCTTTGGTTCCAAGACTATCTTCTTGGTAGGAGGCAGAGAGTTGTCATTGGTGGAGAGGCATCAGAGTGGACTGATGTGTCTGCAGGAGTTCCACAAGGATCCATCCTTGGACCACTCCTCTTTAGTGTATTTGTGAACGACCTGCCATCAGCCCTACACAAATGCAAAGTTATGATGTATGCTGATGATGATGACACCACAGTATACTACTCTCATCTGAATTGCCTGGAAGTACAGGATGTGCTTACAGAGGAATTACACCACCTGTCATCATGGATCTCTAGGAACGGCCTAAGAATGAATCTGAGGAAAACACAGTTCATGTGTTTATCCAGAAAGGGCCGGGAGAAGGAAGCCATGAAGTTGGAGGTTCAGGTGGACAATCAGGTGCTAGAAAGGCACGATGCTGTTAAGTACCTGGGTGTTATTGTTGACAAACAGCTAAATTGGAGGAGGCACATTGAGTCAGTCAGGAGGAAGTGTCTGTCTGCCTTGGCAGTACTTTACAGGGTCAAACGCGCACTGCCTCCCAGGCTGAGGAAACTCCTTTACCAGTCGATCGTGCTCCCACACCTGGATTATTGTGCAGTTGTTTGGACTGAATGTTCGAGGGAAGATGCCACAACTTTGGAGCGTGTGCAGAAGAGAGGCATGAGATTTATTTTAGATGAAGATTATGGCTGTCCGTCTGCAAGCATGAGGTTGAGGCTGGGCTGGATGACCCTTCACAACAGAAGGAGGATGCAGAGGGTGGTGTGCACCAGAAGATGCTTAAGAGGTATGGGACCGAACTATATGAAGAGAATGTTTGCAACGAATGAGAGCCTTGGGCTGCGGAGTGCAAGAAGGCCAAATGATCTGCATTTGAAACCATGCAAGACCAATTGGCTGAGCAGGTCCTTTGCTTACTGTGCAGGGCAGGATTGGAACAGTCTACCTTTGTCAATCAGAGATGCAAGTGACACTACTTTTAAATCAGCCTTAAAGCAATATTTCATTGACCATGACCTTGGATTGAACCATTGAATTATGTTATGACAATGCAATTTATCACAATTCAGTAACAGTATATTATTTCATGTTCTCCCTGTTGTCTATGTTTCATGTTTTCCCTGTTGCCTTTATCCTACTGTATCTTGTTGGGTCCCCCATTCACACCAGCCTTGTGCTGAAGGGGTAACCTTAATAAATACAATACAATACAATACAATCCCTACCAAACTGTCAAATGTTTGACTACTGCTTTTTTATCTATATGACATTCTAAATGAGCAATTGTAACTTTGTGCCTGGAGGAGGAGTGTGCTGGCTAAAAGGCTACCCTATGATGACTATATGAGCGAATCATGGCTATAATTATGTGTCATGACTCGCTGGTCCTCCATTATTGGCCTACGGGTCACTAGACTTCTGTTGTATTTAGGGCTGTACCTCGCAGAAAAACAGTTTAGTAAGCTTCCTACCACAATAATATTACTTAAACATGTTCTAGAAACACTTTGCGTTCTTTGGATACACGGCAAAATCTAAAGAGAATGGTTTTGAGCCTAGCAAACAGAAAGCGTCGAGCGCGCGGCCATTTTACAATGTCCGTCAGTGATAATTGGAGCTGTATCTCGCAGAAGAGACGTTCCTTAGGCTTTTTATTAGTATCACTCTATTAACACATGTTTATGACCACATTTCGTTCGATTCAAACACGGCGAAACGTCATTAGAGAGGATTTAAAGCTTTGTAAAGAACGACGTGAGCGCCGCCATTTGCAAAATGACAGAAATATATATATATATATAACTTGCACTGTATATATACGAACATGAAGCCATACGAAGACCTAAATCTGAAAACAATATAGGGGCGCCTTCGGCGCCCCAAAAATGAGGCTCACTTCAATGAAACTGAGCACAATGAATGCAGTGCCAATGAGTTCTTCTTCCACATCTGAGCTGCAAAAGAGGGGCTCAGGTACAATGCTTTGCAACTTGGGGTACAGTTTCGTGAGGATTCTGAACTCCTTGTGCACCTGTGGGCAAGATGGAGACTTACAGCTTCTCTTCACTTACAATGTACCCTCAATCTCTCTCACACACACCAGCACACGTATCTTACATCATCAATGATTGGATCTCTCCTTCCCAGTGGATTGAATTTCACAACAATTCTCTGCTCCTCGGGTGCATCCTTTGAATAAACCATGACCACTGTACCTTTCTCCAAGAACTTATAGCCAAGGCTCAGTCCTTTGTGCTGTGGATCCAATTTCCTTTTCAACTGGTCAAGCCTCCCGGAGCTTTCTGGACTTTGAAGTTCATCAATAAAGGCTTTTATCGGTGGAGGTTTGCTACCTGTATTCCCTCTAGAAGTGTGGTCATATCCATAGTACACACACACACACACACACACACATACACACACAAAACACACACACATACACATCCAGATGAAGCATTATGCGCAACCATTGCAATATGTGCCATGGGCTGCATACACTGTATATTCACCATGTTATTATTCACAGAATAGAGGACAGTCAAAATTGCATGGAACAACTATGCAGACAGATGCTATCATTCAATTGTCTCTATAGGACCATGGATTCAAAGACTGCAGCTGTCTGAGAAAAAGCTTACCTGAATGCATTATAAGACATCTCACAATGTCTGCTCAAGAAATCAATGACGGTAGCAGCATTGTTGGTGATCTCAGAGAAATCCTCCATTTCATGATCACTGAAATCATCAATGAGCCCTCTCTGAGGTGAACAGCAAGGAGTACTGCGACTGTGTGCTTAGATTTTATGAATTGTTATGTAATACATTGCATTGTATTGATTGCATTATACCATATGTAGCATGCACAAATACACACAACAAACAATACACACATGCACATATTCATTCATAGGTACGTATGATTGCACACACACACACACACACACACACACATACACACGCATGCACGCACGCACGCACGCACACACACACACACACACACACACACACACACACACACACACACACACTGTACATGAACACAAAACCTTCTCATCGAAGACAAAGTTCCCTATGTCCACATTGCCATGCACCACACCTGTACATGAACAGGAATAGACTTAACAATACACACCATATTCAGCAAACCACATACACATCCTGTACATACAGTATAAATAAAGAGTGTGAATAAGTGTTGCATCATCAACTCACTAACACGCCTGCTCATTGGCTTCCTGCCTTTAGAGATTTCGCTGAAAAGGTAGCTATGTGGGTCTGCCCAGAACAGCCACTTCCACCAGCCGATTGTGCTCCTGTAGTTGTGCTTGTACAAATCCACCTGCAGGAGGTGACAGGTACAGATCGTTGTGCGTGTGGGGGGAATGGGGCTAGATGAATCTCATTGGTTAAAACTTGCACATTCTGGTACAACCAGTTTTACATACCAACCAGCAATGCAGTTATTGCATTTGATGCCATCTGACATAAGAATGTCATGCTCTCCAGTGTATGCAATAGTCTCATGTAGCCGACCACTTTCTCCCCTCCATTTTAATTTAGGACTGATGACAGTCGGCATATAAAAATGGAGGCAGGAATAGCGGTTGGCTACGATAGACTACGCATGCACATCCACTATCCTCTTACTGTCATTGTATAATGGTACAAATACAGACCTGGACAAACGCTAAAGGTGAACATTATTCTAGGCACATTAACAACTGAGTAATATTGTAGATACATAAGAATTCCATCTTAAAGATCCACGACTGTGAAACTGATATACCGACCCTTACCACTTCCTGCCAGTAAGTGTGTGTTTCTTCGTGCCGGGCAACAAACTGCTTGTCACGCAGCACAACTCCATGCACTTTTGCCAATTTCTTCATCGCTTCCACGTGCACCTGAACTACATTGTGCCTAGCTCCCTGGATTTCTCCAACTGTTCTGAAAATATGCCCCTATGAGAGAATAATTATAACAAAAAAGATAAGGACAAATAATAAATTCCATACAAGATAATGCACGCTACTAGTTTTCTAACATTTATCACTAATGATACTCCCTCTACCATGGCAAATTCAAGTGTGACAACTGTTAACACTTTATACATCATTGAATGAATGCACTACATTGGTATTTTATATGAAGGGGGCAAAGGCTGCACAGTTGGCCAGCTAGAAAGCTGTCACAATATTATATATTACGGCTCTGTAGCTAGCCAACTGTGTGTGTGTGTGTGTGTGTGTGTGTGTGTGTGTGTGTGTGTGTGTGTGTGTGTGTGTGTGTGTGTGTGTGTGTGTGTGTGTGTGTGTGTGTGTGTGTGTGTGTGTGTGTGTGTGTGTGTGTTACACTAGTGCGTTGACTAGTGAGCTGCTGATGCTTACATACTTCAATGTAGGTCATCACAAAGAAAGCGGTCCCGACAATTCTCTCTTCCACAACTGAGCTGCAAAAGAGGGGCTCAGGTACAATGCCTTGCAACTCGGGGTACAGTTTCTTGAGGATTCTATACTCCTTGTGCACCTGTGGGCAAGATGGAGTCTTACACCATCTCTTCACTTACAATGTACCCTCAGTCTCTCTCAAACACAACAGCACACGTGTCTTACATCATCAATGTATGGGTCCTCGATCTCCAGCGGATTGAACTTTACAACAATTCTGTGTTTCTTGGGTGCGTCCTCTGAATACACCACGAAAACTTTCCCTCTTCTGAATGAAACAATAGTTTACCAGTGAAAACACAGAAACATTAGGCAACACTGGAGGTTAGGCACACACAACACACTCATGATGCTCACTTCCCCTGCAAGTTGCATTCTCAACTCAGCACCAGTTTCGCTTCATGAATGGATGATTTCCGTCGATAAATGGAAGATATCGATTGCCGGATGGATAAACAATTTGTAATTTCAGCAGATCAGCATGCTCTCATTGCGCGCTTAAGACTAGCACCAAAAGTACAATAAACTTAGAAACAGAATGATTTGAGTCGAAGGGACATGGCACGAGTCCTGACCATAGATAATCGAGGGAATTCCCTCGATTATCTATGACCTGACGCACATCCAACAGCCATTTTTAACCTGGCGGATAATAAACGCCCTTAGCGGGCGCATGGGTAGGGACAATTTGCGCTGTTCACGACAGCTCTTTAATCAACTACATACTTACACTGAATCAGTCTACCAATAGATTTAGAGGTAAGCAAATCAAGCGTTTATAAGGATCGCACTCACCTCCCCATTGACTCATATTTGAGCCTCAGTCTTTTGTCGGCCAAACCCAACTTCTTTCTGACTTTTTCAAGCCTCCTTGGGCCTCCTGGTTTCTCCAGTACCTCAATAAAGTGATCTACTGGCAGTTGGCTGGCCATGTTAAACCAAATTATTACGATTCATTCGCCACTTCACAAGCTGATGGGAGTCCCAGATCACTGTTACTAGGGAAGTACCACGGGTTCGAGACATGCCCAGGCATGCCTGTACACAATAAACAAGAACACATAGCGACTCAAGCCACTGCATTTGCATGCACATGTACGAATAAGACAAGACGTGACTGCATGCACAGCGAAAGCCTATGGCAAGCCAGCGTGTCGGTTCTTTGCCAGTTTGGAACTATCTGCACAGATAGCAACGGAGTTTGGCTGTTTTAACGACGGTAGAGATTAATTTGAAAGTTTGCCGACAACGAATAACATCATTATCTATGATAACATCTGCCATGCCGGCCTTAAACAGTAAAAAGTCCTAGGGACCGATAATTAAAAATGGCGTCCCGGCCCGCGGAAAATGGAAGCGCCCTCTTCGGCTGCAAGCTAAGTGAACGGAACCCCTCTAAGCTCGTCTGTCTCGTATGTCTCCCCACTCCCTTAACTGGCATGGTGCGTATCAAGTCCGCCAGTGACCGGTAGTGGAAGGGTCGATAATTCTAAAAATGGTGTGTGGGCCCGCGGAGAACGGACGGAGGAATCTCGCTCTTCGGCCGCAAGGCAGCTAGGTGAACGGCACCTCTCTAAAAACATACCCGTCCAGTCCCTCAACTGGCATGGAGCGTCTCGAGCCGGATTCCTTGCAAGGCGCCGATTTTATGAGGGAACAAACAAACACAAATTGAGAATCGGTGCATTAATAGTAAGATAATTCACATAAGGGGTATTACCGCTTACACTACAGCAATGACAACAGTGAGTGTACTATCTATGACATGAATTCTGCATAAAACATTTGCGCATGTTGATGTAATAAATCAATGTAGAAATCAGGACAGCCCTGGCATGCTTGAAACATGTCAATTCAGGGTCTCTGAATCCGTCTTAAGCAGCTCACTGTGGTGACTAGTGAGAAGTGGTGTGATGATGTGAGTAGCAGCTTCTCTCAGACTGATGATCAGACTGCAACACTATACACAATTTTTTTGACTTCATTCACTATACCCACTCTTATACTTAGTGACGAATCACATCAAATCATGGATACATGTACACTCGTGTGCAGACGTGACATGGCCACACACACACACACACACGCACACGCACACACACACAAACACACACACATGTAACAGTGCTGAGTGTAGCTTCTTGCCATGTGACTGTCACTTGTCTTTGTACATGTTGATTCTATGTCATGCAATGTATTTGTGTATTACTATGAATGTATTTTGTGTAGCGCAGGCCGTGAACACCGCTTTGTCTTTCTTTGTTATGCTGTCTTGTATCCTATATAAGTGCCTGTGCACAGTTTGTGATTGCCTTAGTGCTCAGTGCAGTTGCCCAGTGTACCCGCGACCGTTGTGTGCACGCTCCCTCACAGCGATCTCGGGCCGTCGATCATCGGCCCACGATTACACATACACACACACATACACTCACAGACTACCCATCTACCCCAGCTACACCTTGCGAACACAGAGCAGCCTGAGACAACAGACTGCTCTGTGCGGTGAAGTTAGAGGCGTAATGTGAAGAAATAATATATGTCTACATGAAGAGGCCATATGGCTAGACAATAGACTACAGTGGAACCTGTCTAAGATGGTCACTGTGTTAGGCAGCCACCTCTCTAAAACAGTCATCCTCCCTGGCCCCAAAATAGTATTGGATTCTACTCATGTAGAACAGCCACCTCTCTGTAAAGGCCCACAAGCAACTGTCTTAGGCATGTTTCACTGGCTTACAGTGCAGACGCGCGGACGCTGCATGCGCTTGGTGCAGCCGACTGTAGCTACCTACACTACCTAATTGTCACAGTCTAAATTGGTGAGCAAGCCTGAAGGGTAAGACTCGGCTTGCTGATTGATGTATCAGTAGCTAATTCCCTGTACGAACATATTCAAATAGCTACCACCTTCAGTATAACTTGTCCAATGGTAGTCTCATATCCTGTATGGCAAGTGAGCAATACGTCATGGTGCTTACCCTGGGTAACTATACCTTATAGACAATGCCTTTGACACATATCTAACCATAACATATCCTCTCGCTGAAGACTAGCCTGGGCTTGCCCAGTGCTTTATTAACATTTCACCAGTACTTAGCTCACTACTGCGGATATTGCTAATATATAAAGGTAACAAATATGTATGAGTCACACTGTGTGCCTCATTCCTTTCAATGGCATACGTAGTATCAATACAGCTAGCTGGGACAAAACAGGAGACCCAATGGCTATGAGATAGCTAGGTATACTGCATGGCAAGTTTTAATCCCACAGTAGCAAGTAAATGGCACACAGCAGACGACTACACTATGATTCCTGTAAAAGTTTTAAATGAGATAGCTTAAAATAAATCAGCAAGGAATCCACAACAGTACCTATTGCTAACACTTTCCAAGGTACAAGAAACTTGTATATCTGAGTGCATGTAGTTTGCACTGGTATGCTACTCCACAGCTGACTGCCTGAAGAACTCTTTCCCAGATTGGTGCAAGGTCTCGATCGCAACTTCAGCACGTGTCCTGCTACTCCCATGGTGACCCAGCTCAGTATCCTTGAAGCCACTGTTAATGGCATTCTACAACATTACATTGGAAAACATACTGCCTTAAGTAACACTACATTGACCGTGTCATACACGATATGACATACCAGCAGACATGCATTTGGTAGACAACACACAGAACACATGCAAAGACACTTGCACATATTCGGAATGCCATAGCATGCAAATAAACACCTTGAAGCGATAGATTTCCCTCAAGCAACAGACAGCCTTGGCGTAGTTAAGGTCTTGCTTGGTGAACCTATGAGAAGTCCGACAACGATAGGCTGTACAGGCCCTCCTCTCCATATCTCCATTTGGATCTGCACTGACAAAATATTGTACTGTATGTACGCATGTTTGCTGCATGCGTGTATGTGTGTGCATGTGTGTGTGTGTGTGTGTGTGTGTGTGTGTGTGTGTGTGTGTGTGTGTGTGTGTGTGTGTGTGTGTGTGTGTGTGTGTGTGTGTGTGTGTGTGTGTGTGTGTGTGTGTGTGTGTGTGTGTGTGTGTGTGTGTGTGTGTGTGTGTGTGTGTGTGTGTGTGTGTTGTGGTAGAGCTGGTGTTTGAGTGTGTATAATGAGTGTATATAGTTGGATTGAGTACATTTGACTTACCCGACACCAAAAGGCGAACAGGAGCACACATAGCCCTACTGCCTGGCTTCAAGAAAACCATAAGCAATGAGGCTACATCAACCAATGGATCGCCATTCCTGGCATATTTGAAATTCACCACTGCCTTCACTTTCATCTTATGTGGTAGAAGAATAAATATAATACGAAATTACTTACAATACACAACTGAATACACACACACACACACACATACACACACACACACACACACACACACACACACACACACACACACACACACACACACACACACACACACACACACACACACACACACACACACACACACACAATATATATATATATATATATATATATATATATATATACATGTACCCAAACAAAACTAGAACCATAATTGTATGTATCTGCAGCTGCATGCTCACTGAACAAGTCATACAAAATTTAATGTCGCACACATTGTACACTTACATTGTCATCAAAAATGAAATTGCTGATGGTAGGATTTCTATGGATACAGCCTGCACAGGACAATGATCAACAGTGGTCAGGAGAAATTGCTCACCTGCATGCATGCATTTCAGAAAGATCACTAGGACTGGAGTATTTTCAGTAATTCATTGATTGTTATTTTTTGAGCACCAATATGGTACAATTACAGTACCCAAATAGTGGCCAGACATAGTGGCATAATTTTTAAATAAATACTCAGGCAGACTATTGTATATAGCATGCATGCATAGTTAAAGTGCATGAAAACTCACTGACACGATCACCAGTCAGCTTTCCAGCCGTTAGCATGTTGCTGATTAGGTAGCTCTCTGGAAATGACCCTCGTATCCACTGCCACCACCATATTGTCCGTCTGTAGTTGTTCTTCCAAGTGGTCAACTGTATATTATGCTTCAACTATAATTATTATTATACTCTTACCTATTATATGCATTATTTTATACACAAGAAACCATTATACGCCCACTTCTGACTCAGAGTTAACGTTCTGCAAGAATTGCAATTAAGCGTCTTCCATCATTCATGACCACAGTCAGGTCAACAGGTCAATATTCGTGTAGCTACATGGAACTTGCTATATGGCTAATCAAACACATTGGGTCCATGTAGCTACAAGGAAATTACGAATGCCAAGTGAATTCCGCAGAAATATGGTTTATCATGGCAATGATTTGCTACTTTTTTAGCTGGTCATTACTAAATCTCTTTCATTTTTAAAGAAGAATAATATTATACATTATATAATAGCTTCACTAGTCATAAATATGCACTGCTTAATTAAGAAAAATGCAGCTAATGATCATGCCTTGCAGTGTGCATTGATGGTAGCACATTATTTAAGCACAAGGATGGCTGCCGTGGAAGCACCATGCACAACCACCAGTCCCGTTGCTCCTACCTCCTCTTCCCAGAAAGACTGTGTGGTCTTATGCTCAGACTTCAAATTGCGATTCATCTCTGGAAACCAGTGGACACTGTGAATATCTGCCATTGTCTCCATCATAGATACCAGTGCTAGCTCCCGTTTATCAGCTGGAACATCCCCCACTGAGTCAAACACACTGCCCTGAATGTGTGGATACACATAAGAACATAAAATGGAGAATGGCATAGCTACAATAATTATGTAATTCTTACAAGTTTGGGCAAACAAGTACAAAACTCCCAAATACAGAATTCAACCATCAACGTAGCATTATATACAGCCCATGCACTTCTCATTTGTGCAGGGTTAATTAGCTTTGCATACTTCACGGTATACCGCTTCAGTATATCCCTGGATGGTGCGGTGGCCAAGGGTTAATGGAACTTGTGAACATATATATGCATTCAGAGAAATGTGCATAATACTTACTTCAACATAGCTCATTATAATGAACTGTGTACCAACAGCATCTTCCTCTTCAGGAGTGCTGCAATGAATTGGCTTAGGAACTTTCTTCCCGCTACCATGTAGTAAGACCAGAATGTCAAATTCCTTGTGAACCTGTGCAAGGTATAATTGGAAGTGTGCAATGTGCATGTGTTCAATCATTAGCATGACATTGCGGCAAAGGCCTAAGTAGTGGTAAAGTCACATCAAGATAGCTTTGCTGAAAGCACTATTCAGATCATGATCAATTCAAGTCAAGACTGGTGAAGGCAGCTGTAGCATTGCCAAAAATCCTGGAATGTCTTTGATAAACCTGGCCAGTGTTTTCAGAAAATCTATGATAAATTCATCTGCAGTAATTATTGTTAATATTATTTTATATATGGCGATTGTGATGTTAACACATAATAATACATTCTATAAGCAGACTATGTAAATGATGACAAAAACAACATCTGGTACAATAGCAAGGTGGAAATTAAACACATAGAACATCAGCAATTATACTTTTGTTGCATACATTGTGTAAGTAGTCATCCTTTCTTCCTGTAGGATTGAATTTGACGACAAAGTCCGCTATGGCTGCCTGGCCTTGCTCAACATCAGTACGTGGCCTCTCAGTCACACAGTAAGCTTTAATCAGCGGATCTGGTTTCCTGGGCAAGGCAGTGCGCAACAAAGACAAGAAGAATTTGCATTATGTTGTAGTGGTATTGTGACCAATAGCAATGTATGTTTCTCATCGTACAGGCAGACAATTGCAATTGATAATGCAAAGACAGAAGGTTCAGCTGATAATGTACAGCTTATATAAAGGAAGAGATGGAAGAGTGCAGAAGGCGCTGCAGAGGATGTGGCAGAAAAGGACAAGCTGCCCTTAAAGAACTATGCCCTTTGTGATTCTTTTGACATTTTGCTACATTCAATTATATTATAGTGCTGCATGGGACTGACACCCTAGTGTTTGTATTATACAACACGGTGCACTTAAATTATAATAATATAATATACAAAGATCATTTAAAGCACACAACATGCGATTCAGGGTGTTCACAAGGGAACCAGTTCAAATCTACGGTTCAGACTGGAGTGATTTGCCAAACTCATCATCAGCTTCAAATGCATGAAATCAGTGCTATTCTCATCCCAGCAGCAAAGGCTTCATCGTCCAAGTTGTCACTATGGTGTTGATTCCACATGCAAGAACCAAACCAGTTTCGAACATTACAACTCACGTCTCAAGGTGAGCTGGGTCAAAATCAGTTTTGGCTAAACCATGGCCAGTTTCAGAACGAGCAAAAAGGCACCAAATTCAATTAATTGTACTTCCCACATCAGCACTTTATAGCAAGTAACCTCACAGAGTATGCAGTGATAGAGCTGGGACACTCAACCAAATTGGGACATATTTATTATATATATATATAACGCTTGTGTAATGGTCGCATTTTCCAATGTATCACACACATGCCAATTTCATTTACTTTGCAAGCACTCTTGTCATTTGAATATAGTGGTGAATCCTCAATATATTGTTGCATTTCATTAGAATCTGAGATGCTTCAATCGAGAATTTATTTAACACTTTTGACTGTTATTGACTGTTATTTTATACACACAAGTCCCACCTCCATTACCCTAACATTATAACTGACTCAACTTGCAACTGTGAGAAAGAAATATAGACTTGGTTTGAAAGTAACGAAACTGCATTTCTCATGTCTTTGTGGCTATTGCTACCCTTCAACTGGCACATAGTATTACTACTTTATATATGGCATTGTCCAGAACAGTACATACCATCACTACATCATTACCAAATAGAATGTTGGCTTACTTTCCAAAACCCAAATGGACAAATTCCAATTTTTGGCCACTAGGAAGATTCAACTTCTCCCTGGCCACTCTTAGCTTTCCATTTGGTCTCTCCAATTCTGAGGTAAAGTAGTCAATGGACAATCTGCTTCCCATTGTTTCTCCCTTCTTCTAAGTTATTATATAGTCTCAGCCTTCACCAGTCAGCCATTTTCTGCTGACACGGTCTACGTCATATCCGTTGTAAAATGAAACTTGCATACGTAAAGCTCACAGACATGCCCAGGCAGGCCTGGAATATGTTTAGCCTATACATGTTTAATGCATGAGGCATTTGTATGACATTGTGCAGCTGTACACAGCATGTTTATATATATGCCTCACTAGCTATAGTTAGTAAATTACATACATTATTGGTATCCATCAGATATCTATTATAAATTCATCAATTTTCATGGATGACTGGGATGTGTATAGGACAATTGAAGGTCAGCATAACACATTGCTCTCTTGTGGCATACGCAAATTAATACTACATTCAGCTCATTCCACCTTCCCATTGCATCATGCATATACCATGCATGCAAGATACTATATATCTATTCAGGTCAAGGTTATGTAGATTATTTGAAAGCAGAAATGAGCTGTTACCTGTAAGGAACGGGCAGTGATTCACAATCATCAGGTAATTCAGTGATTCACAATGCATATCTATACACAAAGTACTCCAGCCCACATAACATAAGTTATAAACAATATTGCATAAGAACAGTTCATTCTTAATTACATTGTAGAATTCTGTGCCTGTGGAACGTGGTTATGTAGAAAAGTACAGTAACCACTTCCTCTATAATTAAGATGCCTTCCACTTCTGGAAAAGTGTTTCAGCAGCCTCTCTGAGTGCTTCGATGACTCTCTCTGGGTCAGACGTGATTTCTTTATACATACCACTTTCATGGTTTTTGAACTTATCAGCTGAGGCTTTCTGTATATCCAGTAAATGAGAATGATGTACGAAATATCACAATAAATTGCACACTGCACTTACACACAAGCTGCTGGCCAAGGAGGATCACAATGTGCATTACTTGTAGATGTCATAGACCAAGACACACACAAACAGATCAAAATAATTGCATCAATATATAATAACACCAACGATCAGTTTTGCTCTCTTTCACAATTCTGTCCCATCACCAAATTGTATATTATGAATAATAATTATGGTCAACTTACACAGTACAAAGTGTATGCTGTGCAGTGAAAACTGTAACTGACCTTTATCACAGAGATCAGTCGCAGACAAGAGACGGCCTTTGCATATGCAAGGTCTCCTTTTTGGTACTCGTGCTGCAATGCAGCATCGAACTGCCTAACAAGCTCATCCTCAAGTTCCCCTGTTGAGTCTGCATCATTAATTTTATGCAAGACCATGAAACAAAGCATGCTGCCAACTGATAACTCCATACATTGCTGTACATATATAATAATTATAATAATTATCATAATTTATAGGTAATCCATGCAACATATAACATCTCGTTTTACAGTCAGCACCTGCATGTCATGGCCATGATCAAATAATATTACGCATATTATGTGTGACAGGTGCCTAATGATGTTATACAATGGTTATTCTTGGTGGCTTACATGGGGAGTTGTGTATATTATATAATTATACTAATATTGCATGACATTTGATAGTTAGAGGTACAGCTATATTATATCCAGCATTACACTATGTATGTACCCTTCTCCGGGAAGTGATAATACTACAATTTGCTTACCTGACAGAAGAAGTTTGTTATCTTCCGATGCGGTGACTGTGCCATAATCACTAGGTCGTAAAAACACTGGCATCAGAAAATAGGCTACATCTGACAAAGGGTCACCGTAGCAACTGCGCTTCCAGTCCAGTATAGCTTTAACGTTAAACTGAGTCAAGACCACAGAAACAAGACAATGCATAATTTAGATAACCACATTGCAAAGCAGATTTGATGATGAGGCAACATTATTATGTTTCCACACAAAGTAATACCATTTTTCTGAGTCAACAAGCAGTTAATTTGCAATAACTGTATAGATGAGAGGTTCCTGTATAATAGAATATATCCACTGACTAGGGCTGCTGTATACAGACTCAATAAAGGCACTTCAATGTAGCTGCCTCAGGCAACTTCAATTGACTGCCGAAACATTTGGTAAAGAAATCAAATCTTTGGCTAGTGACTTCCAAGAGAACTGCCAGCAAATCCTTAGCTAATCATGGCATTCTATTAAATAAACTGTAATAAAGAATACCATGCAAAACATTATGTATAGATAATCTATGTGTAACTAAAAGTTAACCAGACAAACACACTTGTTTGTATTTTGATGAAGACGCTATTAGCTACCCTTTTTATTATTATGTCACATTGTGTAGTAATTATGTATGCGGTAGTATTACTCCAACACACCTGGTCATCAAAAATGATGTTCCCAATGTCCAAACTTCCATGTACAATACCTATAGAAACCATACATAGTTTGAGCACATAATGAATTGCAGTTACTTCGTAAGTTACAGTATATATTTATTGCACATACTAATATAATAAATATACAGCAAACAATATTGTAACTATAACATACAAGCATGCAACCTTGCTGTACACAATGAAGAGCAACCGTGCATGCATGCAAATAGAGCTTTAGTACAGTTTGTGAATGTTCCATGCAATAGCCGGTGTCATGCAAGAATGGGGACCTGCATGGGCTCTCAATCTCATACAGCATGGGTCTACGTAGCTCCAGTAAATAGTGCTGGCTTTTATGCATGCAATGTAATTTGAACCCTGTTTACATAAACATCTCAATTCTGGTCATCTGTCTAAGGGGTCCATGGATGAACTGACAATGAAGAGCTCAACACAGAGTAAGGCAATAAAGCAATGTTAAGCCTATATTCGGGGAATAATCTAGCAGAAGCACAATAATATTATGATGTCCAGATTGTCCTTCACGCAATCAAAGTACAGTGGTAATTGCACAATTGAGGCATCCCATGTTAAATAGGATGGGTTAACATAAAGCAACAGTGCATAGTTTGAGCACATAATGAAGGGAAGGATTCGATGGCTAAGCACTGGCATGTCATGCATATATAAGTGTATGCAAGTGTATTAGTTGCCTTAGTTTACAGCTATAGAGAATTATTTGAAATTAACATAAGCTCACAGATTACAGGCAGCTCTGCTAGTTTAAATTACTCAGGATCTTGGACAATGTCACATGCCAATGATTAAAATGATTCCAACTTCTTCAAGAAGTGGTGTAACGTTGAACAAAGTTGGGCGACCAGTCACATAATAAATGTCTGAAGCATCAACATTTAAAGAATATAGCAATATAATTTTTTACTACTTTACTCCAAGCTTACAGTGTCTTTCACTTTCTGAAGGTTTCCAGTGCTTTTGGATTTTGTCAAAAACATAGCTCTCCTCATCTTTTCCAAGCTGCCACCTGATCCCTCCAACTGTAGCCTTAAAGTTATCAGTCCACGTTCTCACCTTTAAGGGAGGACATTGTAATACAAGATTAAGAATATTAATGCTGCATATATCAAGGACTGCAGCCATATGAATAGCACCAAAAAACAATGGTGTGTGTGTATGTGTGTGTGCGGTTTGTGGCTTAAGTCATCCTCATGAATCACACATGCACCACACAGCTGCTATACCTCTTTTTCCCAAAATTGCGCAGTTTGGGTAGTGAAATCTTCGCTATTTGCAGGTTCTTTCTCCCCCTTGCCCCAACAGCTCCTGTGCAGGGTACCCAATGTTTCCATAACTGACATTAGTACATTGTGTCTGTATTCATTAGGAATCTGTGACAAGTCCTTAAACGATTTACCCTATAAGGAAGTGCAGAAAGTACAGTTGAACACAAGTGATCTACTTACAACACTTATTTATATACTTTCAGCTGCTAACAGCAATTAATTGTTTACTGTAGAATTATAATAATAATGATTTGTGCATATCAAGTTTGGCTTGAAGCTGCAGCTGTGTGTGTAAATTTTAATGTAAGTATACATAAAATACATATAATAAGTATTATACGTACGTACATCAACAAACTCCATAACCATGAAGTCAGAGCCTGTGAGTTTGGCCTCCTCAGGGGTACTGCAGTGAATTGGTTTTGGCACATTACCACTTGTACTTGCTCTTGAAAGCCATTGAAATTCCTTGCGGACCTTTAGGGCATAAAAAGTGACTCAATGAAGTCATTCATAATTATAACTATCTCACTCTAAAAATGCAAAATTATATTTTGGCTCAGATTCTGTAAGTGAACATGTTAAATCTATCTACTCCTGTGAAGTGCACTTGCTGTTGACTGTAGCGTCACAGTGTTATAAATGCTTAGCCATTCTTTTTGAAATCTTTCCTTAATCTTACCCACACCTACTGCTACACCAGCATGCTCTCGGCTTGCTGAGACACTCCATGACACTGCACAATGCACTGGCATGTTATGTATCAGTGTATGCCATGCTGGACAGAGCAAAAATTAGATGGCATGTATACAAGATGCCAGAATACAACTATCTGGCATTAATACACCGGCACACAGTTTGCTGGCGTTCACAAGCCGGAGCAGGAAAGCCTACCGAACGTGGACTTCCTACTAGTGTATAAGTGTATAATATTAATAAGTACTTGATCACATGAAAGCAGCTGCAGTTTGCACTGCAAACCAGCTTCCTGAATGCATTTCACTGTACAATGATATTGCCCTGCACATGCAATACTGTTAATTCTTTTACATGATCAACATACAAAATTAATACAATAAACTTATGTTAAAATTATACCTTGCCTGTATTAGCTATGTATACTTAACTGTCCCTTATTTAAGAAGTGATTTCAAGATTAGGTCAAACCACTATTATGTTGACACATATACAAACAACACACACACACACACACACACACACACACACACACACACACACACACACACACACACATACACACACACGCGCGCACACACACACACACACACACACGTACACACACACACACACACACACACACACACACACACACACACACACACACACACGTACACGTACGCACACAGACACACAAGCATACACACTACCTATTACACATGATCAGTGCATATGCACAAGACAACTAATTATAAGCTGCACAGGATAACACAATGACCATACAGAGCAGCACCAGTAACCATGAAGATACTTACATCTTGAAGATTCTTGTCTCTGCCAGATGACGGGTTAAGCTTCACTACAAAAGTCACACACTGTCTGTTGTCACCAACAGACTCAGTTGTACTGACTTTAAACACCCAAGGATCAGTCCGCTTTCTGCAGAGACAGCAAAATTCTTCACTAAATTTACTCATGCTTTATTTATAGGTGTACCACAGTAATATACAAGGTGATCCACTTCAGGGTGTACAGCCATACTGGCTGTATCAGTTGCTTGACACTGTAGCAAGTGCTTCACGTACTGTATACTACCAGTGCTCTTTCTATAGTGTTTATTGGAAGACACAGGACTCTATTCAAGTGCCCGGCCGTTAAATTTAAAGCCGTCCCTCAACACAACAATAATTCATGGCCACTGCATGTACGTATTGTGAAGGTGTCGCTATATATAATTTTTATTATAATGCTACAAGCGTCACAAGGATATTCCCTGTATTCGACTACAAGAAGGCAACACAAATGTAGATTCAGTCCGCATTAGTCCTCGCATGACAAGTACTTATAGGCTGCCGAACAGTTCTCAAGGCTAGCTACAATTGGGGAGCAAATGTATATAGAAACTTAGTGCTGACCTGCCTAGCGGTTCCTTCTCCAACCTGACTTGCTTCTCCGAGTTTATCCCCACTTTACTCCTCAAATCTGCCATTCTGCCATCTGGTTTGCCTAGTTCTTGCAGTAGCTTGTCAATAGGAGGCCTAGAAACACTAGTAGATGACCACAGACCACCCATTCTTCCACTACAACGTACGGATACAGGCGGACAAACAATCTGGTATGGTACGTGTACTGTGTCCAGAGTCAAAGGGAAGAAATCATCGCTATATCTCAGCCTTAATGCTGATCTGTTCTCGTGATCACGGGCATGCCCGAGCAGGCACCTGGGGGAAATCCCTCTGGGCAACGTATGTGGTGTGTAGCACGTGGAGGGCTTGCTCGTGCATGCCAATTAATGAATGGTCGCTGCATGGAGTGTTCCGTGTTTCAGGCTCTGGGGCTCTAACTATGTGGCTAGCTGGCAAGCTACTTCAGGTGTGAACCAGAAGAGTTAATTGGTCTTTATTCTTTCTTAGGGTTAAGGGTTTGCCTGGGCCTACCTACATGTGACACTTAGTCACACATTTCTTCCAACAGCATGAAATTCAGGTATAATTTTACATCATCAGGTTATAGCTTATGTGACATAATATACAACACATTCATTCTTACCAGTATAAGTACACGCGATATCCCTATAGGCATATAAATGGTACACAAGACTGTTGACTACATTTAATTTATTCTGTTATTGTCCATTGTCAGAATGCTGCAACACTTGTTGTGTATAGTTGATTCACCATGGACTTCCCTTGTGAAAGTAACTATATGATAATGCTTTCTAGAACATTCTCTGACCGTGTGCACAACTGCCTCCTTGCTGGACATGTGGACTAGCCTGGGCATGCCCAATGCTGTGTATACACTTCACTATCAGTCACACATTGAGTTGTGGGCATACACCTGCTGGCTTCGCTAATTCTATATAGGCTAGTCAAAACACATCGAAAGTGGAAAATGCTTCAGAGGATCATAATCCAATGAATACTAATGGATGCTAATAGCTACAACACGTGGAACTCAGTATGTAAGGATCTACTAATCATGACATGTTAGTCCCAAAGATACTAGTAGCATTACTATGACTGTTACAGTAAAGCTTAACAATGCATTAATAATGCATTTGTCTATCACACTGTAATTAAACAACATTGATTGTAATTTCACCACATATTTCATAATTATTATGCACGAATATCCAATAGTATAATATGCCAGTCACTGTACACCTGGTGCTTTTCTGTCTAGTACCACAAATGTACAATAACATGTGTAATATGCAGAACCTAGAGCCACTATTCATATATAAATTA
Organism: Ianthella basta; assembly: GCA_964019415.1. NCBI lineage: Eukaryota > Metazoa > Porifera > Demospongiae > Verongiida > Ianthellidae > Ianthella > Ianthella basta. The sequence goes on along the minus strand of OZ025872.1, from coordinate 4,087,858 downwards.
TATGTGCATGAGCCCTTACTATACTGATGAAAAGACTATAATAACTTCTATGACTGTTACGATTGTGCGAGTAAGCATGCCCTATTTACATACTATCCAGAATTTGATTTAATAGTACACCTGGTGTACACATGACAGTCTGACAGTCTGTCAGTATTAAGCTGTTGCACTCCAGTGTATACATACTATCTGCTTCATGCAATTATTGTACACACTCAGAGTGATATTGATTGTTAATTGACTTATTATTACATATACTAGAATTGATCCTACACTGCAGATCTCAAGTAGTGCACATGTTCAGCACAACAAGTACTTATAAAATCCAATGTAGAATACAGTCAAATTGAATGTTACCGTTGTGCCAGAACCTGTTACAATATATTTACATGCATGCTAATGCAGTGTCTGTAACAACTGTGGGAACTTGTAAAATTATATATTATGCATGTACAAAAGAGGTTTCTTATAGATGTGAGCAACCTATATATATAGCTAGAGTGTAGTCCCACATTTCACCAGGAGCGGAGCCACTTGTTGAAGTACTGTTCACCTGCCTCGGTAAGGCAGTCAATGACCAACTGAGGATTGGCCGTCACCTCTCCGTACTGACCACACTCATGACCACGGAAGCGGTCATTCCATGCAGCCTGCAGTGATGGAGGATGCAACACCATTATGCAAGCTGTTGTATACACTAAAATTGCTAGAAAGCATGCATAAGCATGTGCCTGACGTGTATGACTGTGCAAATACCAAATTGCAGAGGTAGCATTCACATATGTACATGCACTAATGCATGGCAAATGAAAAGGAATATTGTGACATGTGTGCATACTATATTTTGCATAGATTTGAGCTCTATTCCCAGATGAAGTCACAGCAATTTTATGCTCTTTCTAGATGATAACAGGATACGAGCCCTATGTGTGGAACGTCACAGATCAAAATAGCCTCAAAAATGTAGTTAAATATACACCAAAATGGTCTATTAGCACTATGCATTAAGCACTACAAGTATAACACATCACAGTGGAACCTGTCTAAGGTAGTCTCTTGAGTTAGGCGGCCACCTCTCTAAAACAGTCAGCCTACCTGGTCCCAAATAACACTAGAATAATCTACCTCTGTACAGCTATACAACAGCCACCTCTCTATAAAGGTCAGTTAGAACTGGCCCACGAGCAGTTATCTTAAACAGGTTTCACAGTATAGCTTACACTCATTCACTTTCAGACAGAAGCACTGACAAACTGCTCACCTTGACTACAGAGATCCACCTGAGGCAACAGAGTGCCTTGGCATAGTTGAAGGCGCCCTCATGAAACTCGTTCCTAGAGTTTCTCTTGTACACTGCAAGGACCTCTTCTTCAGTTGACCACCTCTGATCACCTGCATTATGTGTAATGAGAGCATGCAGAGTCAAGTAGGTTAAATTATAGTTCATAGAACCTGACTTGATTAATAATAATTATGTATACACACATACGTAGTATCACAGTGTGCTTGGATGGAAGGTAACACAAGTCACAATGATCACTGTAAAAACGGTGGGGGTTTCAAACCCCCAGTGGTGGTTGCTTAGTGACAAATGGTGTTCAAATGGTGTCACTGAGAACCACCACTGTTTTTACAGTGTGGATGAATGCTAATCTGTCTATTAATGATAGCTTAATCTTCTTTGGATGATCGAGCACACCAGGAAACATTCATCAATTCAATGCAACATTTTGCCTATCACACATTGTAGTGAGAAGATTTTCCTGGTGTCCTCAATCAGCTGAAAGAACGATCAAGCTACTATCAACTAAGCAGCTAATAACTTTCACGACTGCCAAATAATGACTGTGAACATACACATGCTGAGCACATTCTCTCATCAAAATCCTACATATATATCTTTTAGAGCCTTGCTTCCTAGCCTGCGGGTTGAGATGCCACATTCTGGTTCATTGAATCCATATTGCCATATGCAACAATTGTAGGTTACCTTGACTGGCCAGACATGCTGTCTAAGGTTTTCACACAGTCACCAACGTCATGTGCTTACCTAGAAGCAATTCATGTCCTGCCAAGTGTCTGAACTTGTAGCTCACTGCCTCTGGCTGAAGGAACATCATGGTGAAGTTAGCCACGTCATAGAGGGGATCTCCATTCTTGTCCCACTTCCAGTCAACAATAGCCTTCACGTTGTGCTGACAATAGTGTCACAATAATAGCATTCAGTATTCACTAATATGCAATTGACCATGCAATTGCAATAAGGAAACAATACATATTTACCTGATGATCAAAGATGATGTTGGAAATATCAATATCTCCATGAATAATCTCTGTTGTGAATGAAGGAGTCATTGGTTACACTACCAATTAGATAAAATATTACATGCGTGAGATGAGATGAGTGATATTTCCCAAGGCCGCAAAGGCCAAGATGAATGTCACAAGTACGTAACATTATACATCATATTTACACATGGTCTCAGTATACGAATAATTATGCCATTACGCACGAAAAATTCTATCTTTTACGCAGTTATAACCTGTGTGAAAGTGCAGTGTTGCACATAGCCATTGCATTGAGATAGAATAATTAATACGGTGATGTTGCATGCAACATCTATACCTATATATACATACGTGTAGTCTTTCCAGAAGGCTTTGCCTGCCTTTCAATTTTGCTGAACAGTTGATATGTCTGGTCATACCTGCTTCCTACCGCAGTGTAGTTATCAGTCCATTTCTTAGCCTGTGGGTTCATAAAATGCATGAGTGTAACAAGTACATGCTGCATACACAATGATTACAGTGTATGTACGTAACATCGCCAGTTTAACAGTCTATACGTATATACCTAACAGTGCATCTTTCCATGCTTTCTACACCCCATCTTCAAACAACTCAAGTTTCATACAGTTTGTACCTGGTGCTGAAAGAATTGAGCACTATCCAGATATTCAGACTTCTGATCAGTCCCTCCACGAACCCACCGGTAGCCATGCAGCTTGGCTAAAGAATTCATAACTGACTCAAAGGCTGCACTCCTATGCTGCACTGGGACTTTGGAGGCAAATGGATAGTTGAAACCCTGCATAAATGAACATCATACGTACTATGCATATTCGGAACTATACAATCAATAGTATTATACAGCTTGTCTAGCTTGCTTGCCTCATTGTCAAAATGAAACTTCAATAATTATAATATAATTGTTTAAGTTTTCTCTTTGATAATGAGGGAAGCATAAGTTAGACAAGCTATGCCGTAGTTTAGGTCATTTATAGACTATATATTATGCATGCAGTCAAAGTATGCTTTAGTGTATGCATATCATTTTCTTGATAGGATACCAGTGATTACGCATGCTAATTCTCAAAGTTAGCCCCTACCTGAACAAAGGACATAATGATGAAATCAGCTCCAGTAGCCCATCTGTCTTGAGCAGTGCTGCAGTACAAGGGCTGGGGAACAGGAACTACAGCACACTTCTTGATTTTGCTCAGGATGTGGTACTCTTTATCAACCTGCAATGACAGCATTATTTGCAGGGTACATATCACATGGAGGATTTAGATAAGGTAGGGAAAATTATACTATTCTCATTAGAATAGAATACCATGGTTCACTGATCTGACATCACACAACGTTGCATGAAGACTGTGTCATAGATGCCTTTATACTATAGTTTGCTGAGATGTTGTGGTTAAGCCGAACAAAAGAGCATAATATTATACAATGACATTATCTAGCAATACCAAGTACATACGATACTGCTCATGTTGTAGCACCAACTAGAGATGCACACATGTCTACATGCATGCACTGTATAAGCGTGTATATGTATACATACAAGCATCTCTAATCTCACTGTGTGTGTTGCACTAATATATAAGTACATACATTGTACCAGGGATCATCCAATCCAGGCTTGCTGAACTTGACGACAAAGGCTCTCCTGCTTTGACTGATTTCCCAGAACTTGTAGGTCAGACAAGGATTTTTGTGCCTGTGGCAATAATAATTATTACACAAAACACAGTTGACCGAACCATCCTAGCCATTCTGTGTACATCTTTAGTGCTATGGTTTTGTTGCAACACATTATAGGCTATATAAGTAACACTATATCCTTCAGTTCAGAACAGCGCATTCTGCATAATTCGTCATGGTGATCTATGGTAGAAATGGAAAGCATGAATATAGCAGTAGTACATGTAATAACTGAAGGCTTGAATTGCAATATAATAGGTGTGTAACTCTGACAGTACACTCTTTCAGAGTACCTGGCAAAATTGTGATACGCTAGATTTAAAGATCAGTAATTGAATGACAAGATTATTACTTTGCCTCCATTTTGCCATGTCCTGCATGACTTGTGCATTTCAGTATGAGCAAAACCCTAACACGCACATGTACAGTGCATTCTCTATCTGTGTGATCATGTCCAAGATGTGTGTTTACAGCCTGCGTGCATACTGTGTGTTCTTCCAAACTTCATGCACTTTCTGTGAGAGCATATACATACATATTTTACCTGCTCAGAGCCTCCGAAGTAAAGTTGACTCGTTGTTGGTACGAAAGGTTTAGTCCTAAGATTCCTCTAGCTTGCCCAAATTGACCATCTGCAAGCTTCCTCAGAAAGCCATCAATGTCAATGCCTTGTGCCATGCCAAAGCCTTTTGTTGCCATCTTCATGAATAGAAATTACGGTAAAGGGATATCTATAATCCGTACACTGTACATAAATTACAATTGGTAATACACAGTAACTCACATGATTGTGTGTTTTCTTGTCACAAGAATGCTGAAATGTGCTAAGCTGTTAGTGCTATAGTAACACCATAATACACGTGTATGTAAGGATTGAATGTTACTATGCACAGTAACAGAGATTTCCCCCAGGGCATATACCAGGGCAGGTCCATACAGCTATGCTGAATCAGTCTACACACTATGCCAACCACAACTCTTAAGCAAAGGTATAATGCATAGAGCTACGTACATATATACGTAGATGTGCACTAAAGTATACATATGTGCACACACCTCACAGGAAGCTCAGTTGATGAGCCTGCATGAAGTTTCCAAAAATACGGTCAGGAGAGGTGTCAATGTATTATAATTATACAGTATGTATGGTTGAAACCCGGCATGTAATAATTAAGGATCAATAGAATACTCTATATATGTTTGACTATTCATTGCTTCCAATAAACGAATATTTGAAAATTCGTTCCACTGGAAGTAATTACCAAAAATGGCCGTCTTCTGTGGAGTGATTACACTTGTCCCAAACTGTACTGAAAACAAGAGATGCTAGTTTTGGCTTCTGCATGCTGTTGAACTTCATGTTCAGTGTGGTATGTAATAATTAAGGATCAATAGAATACTCTATATATGTTTGACTATTCATTGCTTCCAATAAACGAATATTTGAAAATTCGTTCCACTGGAAGTAATTACCAAAAATGGCCGTCTTCTGTGGAGTGATTACACTTGTCCCAAACTGTACTGAAAACAAGAGATGCTAGTTTTGGCTTCTGCATGCTGTTGAACTTCATGTTCAGTGTGGTATATGCCTACATATACACAGGGTATTATGTACAGTGAAAATCATACCAAAACAAAGTGCACAAGAGCATCATAGACTACTTCCTGGTGAGAAGGGACAGTCGAACAAGGGTAAATGACATTAAAGTGGTGAGAGTTGCAGAGATAGGGAGTGACAATGTACTATCTTCTTTTGCTGAGAATGAGTGGAAATAATATGGCAGAGAGAAGCAGAGCGGTGAGCAGGAGCATGAGGATCAGAACCAATAGGCTGAAAGATAGGAAGGTAAGGTAGGAGTTCAAGTTAAGGTTGAAGCAGAAAATGAACATCACTAGATCATCAGATTAGCCTCAACGGACAGTGTCAATCTTCCCCAGCCCAAGAACAACTTTACGAAGAAAGCCTTCAGCTATCGCAGTACTGCCCTGTGGAACTCCCTACATCTAACGCTCGTGAAGTATCCATTACTTGTGTTATTAGTTCTACCATCAAACCCTTTCTGCTTACCAGTCAATGATCTATTTGCATGTCCAATATACTCCCTTCTTAGCTGATTACAACTTTCTGCTTTACTTCAAAATTAAGACCTCTCATCATCTAATTGATCACTGTGCACTCTGTTTCCTGTTCTGGGTGCTTAGAATAGTAGCCCTTTGGGCACATGATGGCTCGTCTTTCAGGGGGTGGTTCTGCTCCTGCTCAGCTGCTCATCTTTGCTCCGGTGGAAGAGGGGCACAGAAAGAGAACAGATGGGAATGGCAACAACACGGTGCGTCCAGAACGTCGAGAGGCTACGCTGCAAGACGGTGTGCGCGACTCGACACAGAGACAGCAGGGCAATAAAAGGTCAGATTGGAGGCGAATGCAGCAGAATGGCACAAGGCTACTGGCCTCAGCAACGGATGAGCAGCGGCAGTCCAGGCTTGAGGAGTTTTGACAGTAACAAACAAGGCACTTGGCTACTAAGACAGCTCCAGTCCGTAACATCACATAACACTTGTCTACTGGCCACGTACAATTCATTCTGTGAAGTAATTCTTATGCGCTTACCGTATGCCTAATGATGATATTTATAGAAAATGTATAATTATATGGTGTGCAAGCTGCACATGTAAAATGCTACCACAGGTCATCTATCCAGGTAATGGACCTCATTTCTGTAATTCAAAAGTTTGAGTTTTCAGCTAGCACCTAGCTTTGCACTAACCTACCAAAAGAAGTAGAAACGGTTACCAGAAGCTAACTGTGCATTAATAAAAAGGTATTATAGTAAAATGCATGACTAGCACAATGTCCTGGGAAACAGCCTGCAAGCTAACTTGATCTAAAACATGTCAGGTATACACATACCTCAAAAAATACATCTGGCTGGGCTGTGAGGCTACTCAACCAATGGTGAAGGTCCTACTAGCTATGGTTTAAGTATTACTGCTGTAAAAGACTGAGAATAATGAGATGCCGAAACATGAAAACCAACAACGTCATTATTTGTGGGAGCACGTAAATTTGCTTAGAAGCAAGGTTAGTCTCACGCAACTAAATATTAGAAATGGAAACAGCTCAATTATTCATGGCATACATTATGCATGCATGACTTGCATGTGCACACAGAAACACACAAATGTATAGACAACATTACATGTACATGTGTGCACATGCATACACGTACACACGCACGCACGCACACACGCCCACCCGCCCGCACGCACACACGCACGCACACACACACACACACACAGCTACATTATTCTAAGCAACTGTTCTCAAGTAAAGATGTTCATCCACAAACTGGCAAGCCTGTGAGTTGTATGGATGAGAATTGTAGGTGTCATGTACTAAGTCCCCATGGTAGCCACTGGAAATGTCAACCCTACAGAATTTTGCCTTATAACGCATTTCACCTGCTCAATATATTGGTCACACTGTCATCCAAAGTGCCACTGACTGCATGCAATATCTCAGTGCTATATTCATAAAGAGAGATATTGTATGCATACAATTTTTGCGGTATGCATAATTCACAATGTCCCTTGCCTAAGGATTTTCGCAAAGCCCTTGTGTTCATGAATATTTCGTGAATGGCTCTTATCCTGCACCAGGTACCTACATGCTAAGTCCGATGAAAATCATGACTCAAAAGAATTGTTGGAAAGAAGGGGAAAATTGGCATCAGCTGGCAGCCGAACCCAGGACAACTTATGCCCTAAGATGGGTTTCAGAAGCTTGGCTGACTTGGGCTGCTGAAACCCCGCGTTAGGGTGTAAGTTGTCCTGGGTTCGGCTGCTAGCTGATGCCAATTTTTCCCTTCTTTCCAACATTTCTTCCGAGTCATGACTTTCATTAGACTTAACACGGTTACAACCGACTCGTTCACCTTATGTAAAATTAGAATAGGAGCACAGTACTGGGTTGATAAGTGGCAGCAGTAAGCGGCCCACCCGTTCAGGTTAGTGGAACCTTGTCATCGTTCCGTACTGACTTGTTGTACGCAGGTTCTAAGTGGCAGCAGTTAGCGGCACACCTGCAAAGGTTAGTTGAACCATTCCATTGTTGGAACTAGCCTATAAGGAGAGAAAGGGTGAATTGTTCTGGCCTGGTTGGTTGGTTGGGCTGCTGAAACCCTGTGTTAGGGCGTAAGTTGTCCTGGGTTTGGCTGCCAGCTGGTGCCAATTTTTCCTCTTTTTCCAACATTTCTTCCGAGTCATGACTTTCATTAGACTTAACACGGTTACAACCGACTCGTTCATCTTACGTAAAACCAGGTACCTACACCTGTAGGGCTCCACCATTGCTGAATGTTCATTTTGCTACTGGCAATTTACAGAATCATTGCTAAAGGTATCTCTGCTCCATTTACACATCACGTTTGATCGCAGGTAGCTGTCACATTAACACCAATGCAAACACTCACACGATGTTTGCTATGTCGTTCTTGGCAACGTCCAGTATTCGCTTCCACACAAGGATACACCCATGGCAAAGAATTGTTTGTGAAGGGAGCTCAACAATCACCTGGTCACATTTTGCCATGGAACCAAAGGTAATGCAGTAGCATTGCATGTGTTAATCATATCACATCTCAGTGACCAGGGAATACTTCATGGCATTACTGTATATGAACAATACACCTGACCACTGCCACCCACACAAGAGCCACCACTGTAGGACATCAAGCTAGGCTGATCATTGCCAGGCAACCCCACTCCAAAGCTCACTGTTTCTCCTGTTGAGTCTGTTCTCGCTTTTCCCCCAATCCTGGCAGTTTCTCTACTGACTGCCTGTTTCTGATCAGTGCCAGGGCCTTGTGACATTGGCTGTAGACAGAGAGTGATAGTAAGGTGAAGCAATATATGGATTACTTAAATTATTTAATTGTACGTGATTTACATACTACACAGATACAAATAACCTTTCAATGCCACATGGATTGATGAGTTATTGAAACCATCAGTAGTTCTATGCAATGTCACTTTGTCAATCTGTAAGGCTTATTCGGATAATTCCATGCTGTCCCATTAAATGCTAAAATTCCCACTGACTACTTGGGTAGCGAATTCAATAGAAGCAAAAAGGGAATAGCGAGGCACCATGCTGCCCTTCATGAGCGGAAGATGGATAACAGGCTACGCTTTAACCTATGAAGGGGCAAGGTCACACTTTGGCAGAAACAAATACGAACGATTGAATTTACATTTTCAGTGATGCACACTGGGTCTACATTTCTAAGTGTAAGAATGTGTCAGAGTGCTTGTGTTTCTTGATAGCATTCTAAAGGCACTGTAGCATTCTTTATTGAAGTTTGAGAAAGACCTGAAGCATGCTGTAGGAACACAAAACACTCAAGATTACCTTGATCCACCCATGCAAGTCACTCAAATAATCCTAAAAAATAGTAAATATTTCTGCAGAAATAGTGAGGATATAGGGATGGCATAAAAAGGACAGAAACACGTAAATGCTATTGTACAGTGGAGCATTAACCATGGTTCCTACATGCAAGAATGCCGCACCATATAGTCTTACCTCCTTGAATGTAGGGACAATGGTTAATGCTCCATTGTATAACAGCTTCTATTTGTTTCTGTCCTTTTCATACCATCCCTACATCCTTCCTATTCTTGTAGAAAGTTCTTATTATTCTGGTTTCTGCACTTTTATGGAGCAGGAGCTAAGATGAAGAATATTGCTATTTAACTTCCTTGTGTAGCTCCTGATAGAATTAGCTGCAATATTTGCACCTGGGAAATGGTATTGACATTGTAAATAATTCATTCCACAAGCCAGATGCCATGCTAAGTCCTAGAGCAAGGCGACGAATTCCACATGGTTCAAACAACAGAAAAGGAGCCTCCAGAAGCTGTATGCAGCTGCTCGCAATGACACCAGTCACGCTAGATTTATCCGGTTGAGTTTCGTATTTTGAAAATGCTGTCCACCTGCTCGGCCAAACAACACGAAGATGAAATGTGGGAATTGTCAAGGGTGCTCCCTAAATGTAGGCACACCTTCGCTGGGAAGTAAGGTTAGCTATGTGCACTGTTCAGCCCCCACTTCCTCATGGTAAGCTTCGTTTGCAAGTTTTCGGTCCTATTCAGGAGTAGCACAACTTTCATTTGTATTACAGCATAGGGTCAATAACTACCAAAGAGAAACAGATGCCTGCCCTGCGAATGAATAGCTACAATAATCTGTGATATTAAAGTTGCTACTTTGAGAGAGCTGATTTCGTGCCTTTAAGACAGATATACCTCAACTTTAACAGTAGTACCGTACTTCACCGAAGCCAATGAAGCAGCAAATAATGTAATCATCGATAGGGCAAAGAGGAGACTAGCTGCTGGTAGCTAGCTAATTCGCTCAACATGGAGAGTATTAATGCAATACACCAACCAGAGATCCTCGCACTTGTAAAAGGACTGAGAAGCAAGGAAGCACTTCTGCCTTATGTTTCGTTTCCAAAGTGTTCAGTGGCAGGCCATCAGTGTGCATGTAGTCAGCCACCATTCTCAAGGGGCATTGTTTATCTGCTCAACCAATACACACAAATATTTCAGTGTAAATTACAGTTCTGGCCATTTTTGGGATTTTGCAAAAATATTGTTCCAAGAAAATTCCCCACTATATGGTACCTTTACAAGCTGCCCAATGTCACTGGGATGAGGCTCCTCCAGCTGCAGTATTTGCTTTTCCAATTTGTCAACTGCTACCTCCAAGTCAGATTTCTCTTCTTCCAGCGAAGTTATCTTACCCATAAGCTGCTCGTCCTTGGCCCTTAACATTGACTGCTCTTCAATAGCAGTTTCCTGTGGTGTACGCTGGAGGACATGTTGTGTATACTATCTATGTATTGAGCAAGAGTGTAGCACTATTGCATACTTACCTGCGCTCTTAAAGCTTGCACAAGCCGTTCTTTAAGGCTGGTGTTCTCTTCCTGTTGCTGTCTCTCCGCCTCATGACTTGCCTTCAGCTTTGTCGTAAGAGCTACATTGTCCATGAACAAATTAGCTACTTTCCGCTCCAGCTCCTTCACCTTATCCTCCAGTTCACATAGCACGGAGTGTGTCTCATCAGGAGCAGCAGCACTAGTGCCCTCCACTGGACTGACTGTATCATCAGACTGCACATGAATGTGGAGTTAAAACATGCACCAATGATCACACAAGCACCACTATAGGGCCATGAGCAGAAACATACCAATTACATATATACAGGATTGCATTGATTAATTTTGCATTTCAAGATCTAAAACAGGTGTGTCTCGGTGATAACAAACCCTCATGCAAGCGTTCCCACTGCCATTTTTGGCAGCACTTCATCATTTTTGATCCCCTCTGTCAACCTCTGTAACAAGTTGGCCTTGGGCTGTTTCTCTATTGAACTTTGCCCATGTCCGTCTCACTAACAACTTAGCCATGGACCTTCACCATGTGGTTGTCTGCATGAGAAAGTGAGTCTCTTCTATTCTCTAATTGCAGATCAGAGAGAAGCAGGGCTAGGCGTCGGTACTCTATTGCAAAGCTTTCGATTCAGGCTCATTGCTGCCATCTCCATGCACTTGCAGATGTGCATAAGCTCTACATGGTGTGTTACATTTAAATGTACTAGCGAGTACCCGCCACACAGTGGCGACGTCCCTCCAACGACAGTGATCCCACGACAGTGCTCCTCCCACAGCACTTCTGTGATGGTGTTTCCATGATGGTGCTTCTTGCAATGGTGTTTTCACAATGATGCACAATTGACCACCTGCCCCTGCTCCTCCTGCCCCTCTCTGCCTCCCTCTCCCTGTCAGCTTCTTGCTGTGCCTCCCGCCTCCTCCTGCCCCTCTCTGTCTCCCTCTCCCTGTCAGCTTCTTGCTGCTCCTCCCTCCTCCTCCTGCCCCTGTCTGTCTCCCTCTCCCTGTCAGCTTCTTGCTGCTCCTCCCTCCTCCTCCTTCCCCTCTCTGCCTCCCTCTCCCTGTCAGCATCTTGCTGCTCCTCCTTCCTCCTCCTGCTCTTCTCTGCCTCCCTCTCCCTTTCCTTTTGTCTTCTCCTTTTCACATTATAATATGGAATAGCCGGCCTTCCGCAGGCTTCTACACTACGGCTCTCCTTCATTGCCTCTAGTGTAGCGCGTCACAAAGGAGCCGGCCTTCTGTGGGCTTCTACGCAACTGTCGCTCCTTCATTGCCTGTAGTGTAGCCCGCGAAAAACATGGCGTCTTATTCCCTAAAGGAGGGACTTCTTGCGGCCCTCTCCTCGGACCCAGCAACTCCTCTTCAGTCTACCCCCTTATGACACTCTCCATACATCGCCCCGTAATAATCCGGAGTTTCGCGTGGATCGCACGCACGCATGCTGCGGGAGAAGTGTTAATCTACTCGGTCGGACAGACGGACGGACGGTCGAACAAGCACATTAATATATAGATGGAAGTTGGATTTCATTTCTTCAGGTATGGAGACGTCTATCATCACAATTGGAGAGAAATGGTTTCCGTTTGATTCATGATTACAGGCATGACCCATTTGGATATCTCCTGGGTACTCTGACATCACAGCTGACCAACTCGGTTGCATCCTTGCCAATAGAACACAGGATAATGGCAATTAAAGATCACCTGGTAAGCATGCACTGGGACTAATGCCATTCATATCTAGTTAGAGCATATTATTACTGATGCTGTTGTATATGTGCACAGGGGGAGACTTGTGAGAGCTTGATCGGCAAGAGGGAAATGGGCCCTTACAAGTACCTGGTGAGTTTGCATGTTTGCATCCTGCACATGCTCCAGGGCTGTAGCACCCCAGTCCAACCGGTTTTTGCACCTGGAACAAAAAGTCTAAATACTGAAGATATGCATTTTAAACACACTTTCAAATTGGGGGGGGGGGGGGGGGGGGGTTACTGGCCTACAGTTAAACAACATTCTAAAAGCAGAGTGGTCTTGTTACAGTGCCGCTGGACTTAGTTTGACCAAGGAAAAGCCAGATACTTAGTCCTCTAACCAACCTTAATGGCGGCAGCCATTTTACAGATGTCGCATGACGTTTTTGACGTTTTCTGACGCGTGAAATGGTGTGTTAATCAATCACCGTGGGTTGATGGAGTCTTCTAGTCGAGGGAAGTAGAGATTTGTGCTGCCTAGCGTCGGATAGGCAGTCAAAAACCACTAGATTTCAATTTTTAATGCACTTCTTATTTCAATGCATTGTATTACCTGTTACATGGCACTTGATCGCCTTTCCTGCTGTAAGTGCCTGTTGGCCTATGTTACATTTTATCATACTCATTGGAGTGTTGATGGGCCTAGAATTGCCCCAAAAGTACTCACAGAACATCTAGATTTCAAAAATTATCTGTGGGGACATGCCCCCAGACCCCCCTAGTATGCAGCGCGTCATCTATGGCCGGACCAGTTTTTATCTTGGTGCTACGGCCCTGTGCTCCCAGCATAGCCATTTGTCAAAGTGCACAAGCAGTCTGTAATCTTGTAGAGGCTCATTGCCATGGAGGAAATAGTGAATGAGCAATTCGCGTAGCATAAGTTAGGCAACAGAATGTTTCAGTCCAGAAGGTGTTCTTCAGCTGTTAAACTGCTTTGCTGTTATCGGCTGAAGAATTAAGTCCTTATTCATCAGTTGTTTAACTCTTTTGCTGTCAACAGCTGAAGAAGGTCTTCTGAGCCGAAATATTCTATTGATTAATATAGGCCATGTGAATTGCTCAATTATTTCTCCACCCCCCTTAGAAGCACTATAACAGTCTGTCTTTGATAGCTGAATGTGTAACATGTAGTTTTTCCTTGCCTTGCAGTGGATGCATAGCAAGTGCAAATGCATGCCCTGGTCATATCAAGTGAAGGTACCCTTTGGGCATGTAAAACCATCATGGAACAGGTGAACAGCTGGCATAAGTGCCAAAACTCGTTGTCCAAACTTTTAATCATGCATGCTTTGTTACTTCATTGTTTTAATTTCTAATTATGTCACCTCCGTTATAATTATTACACAACTATACACATTACTATTATTTTTGTAGAGTATGTATTGGCGCTAGGGAGATGAAGTGGAAGGGTATGTACATCTGTCAATTTGCTGATTCTTGCAATAATACCGCACTGATTGGTTGTTAAGCACACACCCCTTATAAGTGCATAACCTCTGTTAAGCACACATTTCATCAGTTTTTCACCCTAATTGCTAAGTACATAGTGATTTCAGGGGTTCACCCATTCTATTAGGCGCATTATATAACTCCCTGGTAACCTAACCCTTGCCTGAAGTGAAATAATGAATATAAGCTAGTGAAAATAGCGCTTAAATGGGAACTCACTTACTGCACTACGCGGCGGCCATCTTAATATGACGTGTGCATATCATTATAATTTCTTGAAATATTCGTTTGTTAAGCGCATGACCTTTCTTAGGCACATATTTTCTTCCTGCCAGAGCTATAAGCGCTAGATGACAACGCTAGAAGTTAGGAGCGGTAAAGAAGTCACTGTGCAAGGCTCTGAATCGGTTTCTTGCCCAATTTGGAGATTTGCGCAAAAAGGCTTGAAGGAGGAGGCCGAAAATGGGAAGTCTTGCCGTTGTGCGCCTATGGTCTCGCATGCAGCTGATGCAGCATCAACTTATGCAGTAAATACAGTCCTGAAGTCAGTCCTGAAGCAAGGTTTGCAGCTCAAAGTTTGCGCTTTCCAAAGCTTCTCTTCAGCAGTAGACCTGTAAAAATGGCGTCAATTGCCTCGCAATTTTCACATGCTTCGCTCTTTGCTTATGCCCAATTTTCATGCGCATACAGCGTCCTAACACTAGACACTGCATTGACAACATGAAAATGATGACGTCTCTCTTCTGGGCTTCAGAAGAGCCTCGCACTGAAACCCTATCCTCAAGTAAAGATCGGTTTCTCGATCGGTACACACTGGCAAGCCTGTGAGTTGTATGGATGAGAATTGTAGGTGTCGTGTACTAAGTCCTCATGGTTACCACCCTACAGCATTTTGCCTAAAATTATACGCATTTCACCTGCTCAAAATATTGGTGGTCACACTGTCATCCAAAGTGCCATTGACTGCAGGCCATTCATCAGTGCTTTATTCATAAAGACAGATACTGTGTGCATACAAAGTTTTGCAGTATGCACCATTCACAAATGTCCCTTGCCTAAGTATTTTTGTGAAGCCCCTGTGTGCATGAATACTGTGTGAGAATGGCTCTTATCCTGCAACAGGTACCTACACCTGTAGGGCTTCAACATTGCTGCATGTTCACATCTCTACTGGCAATTTAGGGAAGCATTGCTAAAGGTGTCTCTGCCCCATTTATACGTCCACGTTTGATCACGGGTAGCTGTCAAGTTAACAATAATTAAAACACTGATGAGCAGCACTAGTGATTAGCCTAGGCCAGACTGAATACACCACTAAGTACGCAAGCCTGCACTAGCGATGTTTGCTATGTTGTTATTGGCAACGTCCAGTGCTCGCTTTCACACAAGGATACACCCGTGGCAAAGAATCATTTGTGATGGGAACTAAACAATCACCTGGTCACATTTTGCCATGGAACCAAAGGTAATGCAGTAGCATTGCATGTGTTAATTATATCACATCTCAGTGAGCAGGAAATTCTTCATGGCGTTACTGTACATGAACGATACACCTGACCGCTGTCACCCACACAAGAGCCACCACTGTAGGACATCAAGCTAGGCTGATCATTGCCAGGCAACCCCACTCCAATCCTCACTGTTTCTCCTGTTGAGTCCATTCTTGCTTCTTCCCCAATCCTGGCAGTTTCTCTACTGACTGCCTCTTTCTGATCAGTGCCAGAGCCTTGTGACATGGACTGTTGACAGAGAGTGATAGTAAAAGTAAAGCCGTATTTGCATTACTTAACCTATTCAATTGCAAGTCATTTACATACTACACAGATACAAATAGCCTTTCAATGCCACATGGATTGATGAGTTATTGAAACCATTAGTATAGTTCTTAGCAATGTCACTCTGTCAATCTGTAAGGCTTATTTGCTTAATTCCATGCTGTCCCATTAAATGCAAAAATTCCCACTGAGTACTCGGGTGGCAATTTCAATAGATGCAAAAGGGGAATAGTGAGGCACCATGCTGCCCTTCATCAGTGGAAGATGGATAACAGGCTAGGCTTTAACCTACGAAAGGGCAAGGTCACACTTTAGCAGAAACAAATACGAACTATTGCACTCACATTTTCAGTGACCCACACTGGACAAGGTCATGTTTCTAGGTGTAAAAATGTGTCAGAGTGCTTGTGTTTCTTAAAAGCATTCTTTAAGGCACTGTAGCATTCATTATAGAAGTTTGAGAAAGGCCTGAAGCATTCTGTAGGATTATATAACACAAAAAAATCAAAATCACCTTGATCCACTCATGCAAGTCACTCAAATAATCCTAAGAAATAATAGAAAATTTCTGCAAAAATAGTGAGGATGTAGGAATGGCATAAAAAGGACAGAAATTCGTAAATGCTGTTGTACAGTGGAGCATTAACCATGGTTTCTCATGCAAGAATGCCGCACCATAATAGTCCTACATCCTTGAATGTAGGGACGATGGTTAATGCTCCACTGTATAGCAGCCTGTACTTGTTTCTGTCCTTTTATGCCATCCCTACAACCTTCCTAGTTTTGTAGAATTTTTTTATTATTTCGGTTTTCTGCACTTTTATGGAGCAGGAGCTAAGATGCATATTATAGCTATTTTAACTTCCTTGTGCAGCTCCTAATAGAATTAGCTGCAATTTGCATCTGGGAAGTTGTATTGACATTGTAAATAATTCATTCCACAAGCCAGATGAAGTCGTAGAGCAAGGCAAAGAATTTCACAATGATTCAAAACAACAGAAGAAGGAGCCTCCAGAAGCTGTAGACAGCTGCTCACAATGGCACAAGTCATGCCGGACTTATCCATTTGAATTACATATTTTGAAAATGGTGTCCACCCGCTGGGCCAAGCAACATGGCAAGTGTCGTGGCAAGCACCATCTTCAGCACTAAATTGCACCGACTTCTAACCTACAAAGGAATGCAGCCAGCAAAAATGGTACAATATGGTGCAAGAAGTATTCTCCTGGTCACTTTGGTTCGTGCGCTATGGCTGTCAAAGAAGAAGAAGATGGCGATGATGAAACGTGGGAAATGTCAAGGGTGCTCTCTATATGCAGGCACACTGTTTGCTGGGAAGTAAGGTTAGCTATGTGCACTGTTCAGCCCCCGCTTCCTCGTGGGAAGCTTCGTTTGCCGGTTTTCGGTCCTATTCAGAAGTAGCGCGACTTTCGTTTGTATTACAGCATAGGGTCAATAACTACCGAAAAGAAACAGATACCTGCCCTGCGAATGAATAGCTACAAAAATCTGTGATATTGAAGTTGCTACTTTGAGAGAGCTGATTCAGTGCTACCTTTAAGACAGGTATATCTCACCTTTAACAGTAGTACCGTACTCCACCGAAGCCAATGAAGCAGCGAAGAACATAATCGTCTACAGTGATAGGGCGAATAGGAGACTAGCTACAGGTAGCTAGCTAATTCACTCAACCTGGAGAGTTATTAGTGCAATACAGAGATCACTTGTAAAAAGACAGAGAAGAGAGGAAGCAGTTCTGCCTTATGTTTCGTTTCCAAAGTGTTCAGTGGCAGGCCATCAGTGTGCATGTAGTCAGTCACCATTCTCAAGGGGCATTGTTTATCTGCTCATCCATAACACACAAATATTTCCGTGAAAATTACAGTTTTGGCCATTATCGGGATTTTGCAAAAATATTGTTCCAAGAAAATTTCCCACTATCATGGTACCTTTACAAGCTGCTCAATGTCACTGGGATGAGGCTCCTCCAGCTGCAGTATTTGCTTTTCCAATTTGTCAACTGCTACCTCCAAGTCAGATTTCTCTTTTTCCAGCAAAGTTATTTTACCCATAAGCTGCTCGTCCTTGGCCCTTAACATTGACTGCTCTTCAATAGCAGTTTCCTGTGGTGTACGCAGGAGGACATGTTGTGTATACTATCTATGTATTGAGCAAGAGTGTAGCACTATTGCATACTTACCTGTGCTCTTAAAGCTTGCACAAGCCGTTCTCTAAGGCTGGTGTTCTCTTCCTGTTGCTGTCTCTCCACCTCATGACTTGCCTTCAGCTTTGTCGTAAGAGCTACATTGTCCATGAACAAATTAGCTACTTTCCACTCCAGCTCCTTCACCTTATCCTCCAGTTCACAAAACGCGGATTGTGTCTCATCAGGAGCAGCATCACTAGTACCCTTCACTGGACTGACTGCACCATCAGACTGCACAGGAAAGTGGAGTTAAAACATGTACCAATGATCACACAAACACCACTATAGGGCCATGAGCAGAAACATACTACTTACGTATATACAGGATTGCATTGATTAATTTTGCATTTCAAGATCTAAAACAGGTGTGTCTCGGTGATAACAAACCCTCATGCAAGCGTTCCCACTGCCATTTTTGGCAGCACTTTATTTTTGATCCCCTCTGTCAATCTCTGTAACAAGTTGGCCTTGGGCTGTTTCTCTATTGAACAGTTTGCCCATGTCTGTCTCACTAACAACCTAGCCTTGGACCTTCTCTAGCAGAATTTAGTCTTGGGCTGTCTTAGTACCGGATTGCATCTGTAACAACTTAGCCTCGGACCATCAGTGTAACAACCTAAATTAGGGCCCCATCTCTTAAACATTTAGCTTCCGGCTGTCTCTGCAAGACCTTGGCTACTGAAAAATAGGATTAGGGTTAAAGGGGTATATGCTTTCTAGTCTGCAAAACATAGTACATTTAGGGGAACTGATTACAGCAGGTGCAGCCTGCCGAAATTGGCCTGTGGGGAACATTTTTGGAGGGGAACCGTTATCTTCATGACAAGTGAATATAGTCAGGGCCATTGGACCAATTACACTTGCAACAATATTATAGTGACTTACATGGATGACAGGAATGCTGTCCCCTGATTCTGGAAGTGATGACTGTGTATCAGACTTGGACTCATCTAAACGGGTGTCACACATACAAATGGTCTGACAGCATGTTCAATTTGGACCACTTGTATAAGTACAAAACATTACACTATTCTGGGTGTGCTAACAATCAGAAAAATGTATGGCTAAATGACAACTTTTCGTAAAGATTGAAAGATCATTTGCATGGTAATGGAGCACAATAATGCAAGCGAGTACAGTCCCAGATCACAACCAAAACAGAAATGTTGGACCGTGACAAGACTATATCTTTAACTATTTAGCCTTTTAAATTAGTTCAAAGTAGCAGAGAATGGGAGGAAGTAATAATCACACGTACAACTTGGGTCCTTCATTCAAACCATAGGAATAGAAGAAGTTAATTCAGAAACAAGAGGGATAAAGGAACGATGCAGTGTCTCCAAAATGTACTAGTAGAAAAAGCTCAGAAGCAAAGAGACTGCAGCAGTGACTAAGTGTCCTGGAATCCCTCATTTGTGAAGACTGCTTGCAAGGGAATCTAACTTAATAATGAATACAGCAGTCAGAAGTTGTGCATACTGTGGTGAATGTTTCTTCCCACTCCCTATAGTTTGTGAGACACACATGAATTACATACATACATGCATTGTATCACACACAAAACATCCATAAACGTGCAGGAAAAGAAACAAAATGAGACCTATACCATAATGCCTAAACTAATACTAGCAATCAAAATTAATGCTCCATGTCGTTCCTCTAGGAGAACCCAGAGCATGATATCGTAATTAATACACAACCAGCATAGGAAATGGGCACCATTACAGTATTGGTATAAGAATTCTAAGTTGTCCAAGTGGAATACGAATGAAACAGCCGTGTAAACCTTCAGCGTAATGATGCAATCATATATGTCCATGATGTAATCACCAAAATATTTGAATATTCATTGATTTTCTAATGAATGCTGAAATTTCATAATCGATATGCCTTGATTTTGACATGACAATAGTTTGTCATGAATCACTGCAATCCCCCACCTAAATCCTTACACAGCTACATAATGGACAACCTTCTTAAATACACTACTTACTAACCTTGAATGTCCCAGTGCTGCTCAATCATTTTAGTGCTGAGTGGCCGACCAGATAAAGGCTCCTGAATGTTATAATTACAGTACACAAAGAGACACTCATTAGAGGGAATACTGAATTATTACAGAAAGTAATTATGACAGCCACGTTCACATTAGGTTTTGCAGTAAAATAGAGGTAGCTATTTGTTGTGGGCATGTTAACTTTTGAAGGGTTTAATCTTTGAGACTCTCGTCACATTTGTGAAAAACAAAGCCTCACAAAATAAGTCTTTCGAATCAATAATATGAAACCAGACCATTTCCAGACTCCATTTATTATGACACAATATATAATGACTGGAAGTGGATCTCGGCTACGTACGTCAGACTATGTATCCGAGGTACAGCCCAGAGAAAAACGGCCAAGTATCATGTGACAGTCGCCGGGAAGTATGTGTGTAGTGAATACATACACAATTCACACTGTAATTTTCTGTACTGTAGCCGACCCTCTCTTTCTCACTCGGGTTTGTAGGTATCCACACACATTGCACACCATTCAAAAACTCTGCTAATTTTTAAAAGCCGACACTAACATCGATTCTATGCCGCTTATACCCCTATGTCACTGCATGAGGTGGTAAACAGCAAAGAAGCTTCCTCATGTACAAGCCAATATAGCAGGAAGCATGGAAAAGGTGTGCAAAACTGGTAACCCTTCTGCAGTGCTGACACATAAAAACTGCCAAATTTCCTGGTGGCTTGCATAGCCCCTTAATTACATCACGGTGTAAGAATAACATGTTGTATGTAAGTGACCTGGAAAGGAACAAGTAATTTGAGTTAAAAATCCCGTGGGGAGCCAGGGCGCCCCTGAACTCGAATTACTTGCCCTTTTGTTATTGTAAGCTCACTTATTACACACACACAACACACGCACTGAACACGTACGCACGCACATGCACATGCACAGATGCACACACACGCACACATGCACACACACACACACACACACACACACACACACAAGCGTGAACACACATATAGCTACGCACATAGAGAGAGGGAGAGGGGTAGACAGAGGGCATTAGCTGGTTAGTCTGTTGTAAATAGAGGAACATTTCAGCGCATGTTACCATCCCTTAGTGTGATTTCAACTCCACTAGGAGTACTAACAGCGTGTTCACACCGGCATTAAAAACCACGCTGGCACAGTTTGGATCGGTTCAGTTCGGTTTCTATTCATCGTGTGAACAATAAGCAAACTGTACCGAACCGCGACAGACAAACCGTGCTCGAGCCATCCCACCATGCCGTGCTGGCACAGTTTCGACAAGCTCAATTACCCGGAAACTTGAGAATGACGTGTGCAATACGTGCGTGCATCCATGTCGGTGTGTCCCGGAAGAATGCAGACGCTCAAGAAGTAGCCTCACTCTCCGTGTGCTCGGTAAGGCTTGTTTTTGTCCTTAGGTACATACCTAGCTACCAGATACGAAGTTCTAGGACAGTTTCTTTTCTAAAATGATTGCAGATCATGCGCACATCACATGACATTGCACATGTAGCCATGGAAACAGAGCAATTCATATCCTTATATTATGATTTGCCTTATGTGAACAGAACTGCCATAACCTACAAGTGACGTTTGGTGTTGATTTTATTCTTAATGCTGCCATCTATGGGGATCAAGTTTAGATCAGATGGAAGTCCAGACACTGCTGTAATACCTTATGCCAAATAATATAGCGCTTATAGAACTGGGTGCATACCAGCGACAGTCAACCAGAAGATGGTTGCCGACTTTGCAAGCAAAAGGCGGAATAGTAGGAAACCACACAGAAGTCCAAGAATAGAGTCACACAGGCAGTTGCAATGTGTACTAACTTCTCACCGGGTACATAGTTGAAATCTGCTCCATAAGTGTGGCAAACCGCCAATTCACCGTCTTTGCCATACAATTTTTAAGCGCATTTCACCTACTATCTACCTACTAGCTTAGTCTTCTGGGAATTTACCGGGGGGGGGAGCCACAGCATGTCCTCTACCACATATCTAACTAGTCACAACTCTCCTAGCACAAGTCCTAATATTCCACCTTTTCAAAAGAAGTCTTAAGGTACACATGGCCGCCTTGCTGTACACACAAGATATGGCTCATGCACGCAACCCGTGACTCCACGTGACTTAGGAATGCAACTCAAAGGTGATGAACAATGAATTTACTTGACTTAGGTATGATTTCAAGCACAACTCGAAGGTGATAAACTACGAATTTAGTTAATCGGACGCGCTTCCCATAGCGAACGTGACCAAGGCCTTAACTGTGCTGAGATGCTGTTCAACTGTCTACAACGAACTCTGCAAGGGTAGCTATGTAGTTTCCCATCATGCGAAATATGATGCTTTTCTGTTGAAAACCAAGCCAATTCCTCCAAGAAACCTCTTTGCATTGGTATAATATAATTAACAAACGGTTTTAATCTCCTTCAACTAACTAAAGTAGACTCGTCTCAGAGCGCCGCCAGGTTAAAATACCTCACTCGGTTTTCATGATATTTGAAGCTATATCACACAGGCATGTGTTTCAATAGGCTTCCTACTAGCATTACCATGTAAGCACATATATACCTATGTTCAAATTTTGTTTGCTAGATAGACAGTGAAATGCGAACAAAGATGATTGCGAGCCTTGTAAAGACTAAACCTCGAGTGCTGCCATCTGGAATTGCCCGAAATATACATATACTAGCAGGGGTTTCAGCGGGCGTCTGCTACTGCGAGTCGGGCCCAGGCTGATTCAAAGAATCTGCACTGTTAGCAACAGATGGTAGCTGCTATAACAACAACTGAGTTTAAATTCGATAGTCAAACAGCGGCAAATCAAACCGCCTGATAACCAGAAGTCAAGGAGTGATAACAAATAAAATCTCTGTCAGCCGCAAATGAAAAACTGAAAATTGAAGGATATCTCTTCAAGAACTGCAAGATTGGCGATATCAAACCATACAATAACTGGAAGTCAAGGAAGCATAATTAATAAATGGCCGTCAGCCGCAAACAAAAAAAAAACAGGAATTGAATAATATCTCTTCAGGAACTGCATGAAAGGTGATTTCAACTCGTGGAGGACACTTCTGGAGCCCTAATGAATAATCCCTGAGAGTTTGGTGCCATCCTGTGCAGTAGTTTTGCCCGAATTGCTACCGAACAGACAAATGAAGTGAATTATATAATAGATAGATCGTCCATTACAAACACGAAGCCATACAAATACCTAAAGTGAAAACAATATTGGGGCGCCTTTGGCACCCTAAAAAGTTAAAAATTACTCACTTAGAATCTTACTAAGCATTAGAAATGTTTGAGAAGTGAAGCAAGAACTATAATATATTTGATTTGTGTTACTTACAAGGGATAACCATGCTAAGCAACATTAGTACCCTTTTATAAGAAACAGCAAATATTTATTTTCACGTTATTCACAACACAAGGTGTGACTACATAATGTTATACCTCCCATAAACTACATATATCCCAACTGTTACAAATCTGGTCAATATTCATAAAATTGCACTGAACCAAACATTAGCAAAGAGGATAAGCCATGCATGCAAGCAACAAAAGGGAGGCATTCTAGGTATACTGTACATCACACCACTAATGGTTAGAAAGGTACTGCCACCCTATCAGTGATAAGCAGGCAGTGCATGCAGTGCAAGCTGTACAGACATCTACCTACCTTGGTGCCTGGGTCAACCAAACAGTAGGTCTGGTAAGGGAGGATCTGTGTGCATGTAGAATGCAGAGACACAAAATAATGAAACCACTTGGAGCAATGAATTAGATAAAGAAATGGGATAGCAAGCCTGACACTTGTGATGCACACCAGCAGAGGACTGTTCAGTCTGCAAGCACCAATCAATTCTAACAGTGAAAGAATGCCACAGGAGACTGCACGGTGGTGTGCAACAGCGTATAAGTCTGCCCAGATATGGCAACACTGGTCACAAACCTATTATTAACATCAATAGTTACGGTGTACTCTGATTGTAGACACAGGGTAGGACAGCAGCATACATACATGGCAAAGTTAACCATGTGCATCAGTGGACACAGCACTGCAGATTCATGCAGTGTGCACACTACCATACAACTCTCACCTCTGTCACTTTCAGTAGATCAGCAGTGAATACTTTGCTTCTCCTCAGCAGTGTCAGGAAGCAGCCCACAGAGGGACTGAAGGTGAATACCCCTGGGATGGAAACCTCAATGATGCTCAGCTGTAAAAGGGCCCACAATGTCTCCAAATGAGTGCTGCTAAGGACAATGTCATTGGTAAACTGGCTGGGAATGAGGAAAGTGACAGTTGTGCTGTGGCCTTCATCAGCATCATCGCAGGTGATCCTCTCCTTAGGAATCCCATAAGCTGTGCTGAGGAGTTGCACTTGAAGCCGGTGGCAGTCTTCACATGTGAAGCTATCAAATGCTTTCACTGATGTGACCTTGAGTGCAACCAGTTCAGCATTCTTCAGAGGAGGTTTTCTTTTCTTTTCACTCATGGATTTCTTCCTCTTGGCAAGAGCATCTTTCAGCAGGGTGGCTCGCTCGTAAACAGCCAAATGCAGGTTGTAGTGGGAAAGGATGGTCTCCGCAACTCCTCGCTCGGGTGCAGATCGTGGAATGGAGCCAATAGCCTTCCTCAGGAAGCGGGTATTGTCCCACATGCCTGTCACTGACATTTGATTAAAGAGGCTATCAACAGATTCAGTAGATGCAAGGATACTTTCTCCCACTGTCCCCCGATGTAGGCCTAGTTGGCAGTATTGGTTTGCAGCCATCTTTACTGCAGCAAAGTGGGGATTCAGTAGTTTTTTGATGACGGTGAGGGAGTTGCTATAGAGCAGCTTGATGGCATCAGTGGGATCTGATTCAGAACCGAGGTCTGAAACGTCTAATTCCATTAAATCCATCTTCAATTCCATGTACTCATGAAGCAGCTTCTTCACACTGGGTTGTCGTTCGATATCAAGATCCTCTGAACTTCTTGTGGAAGACATCCGCCGTTTTCTCTCAAGCTCTGTGTGCATGAATATAGTAGATTGGCAAAATAAACAATAGTGCAACTCTCAAGTGCCTATAGATTTACGAAGCGTGTATGAATGACTGTCCTAATTAACAGTAACTGGTGCGAAGAATCCATAACAAATAGTGTCACATGGCAAGTGATGGTAGTCATATTTGCATATGGCAGCCATTACACTCAGCATGCCACATCATTCACTATTTCCAAACCATTACGAAATGGGATGTGAAAACATTCATAGCTAGCTGGCTGGCTACTCATTGAAGAGCAAAGATTAATCCTTGCCAGACTAGCTCATTACAAGTCATGTACGTTCATGACAGATCCATGTGATTTGCAACTGAGCAAATTGTCAATATACTAGAACTGAGCCACACTTGATGTATGCGTGGTAATTAACTTGTGAATGCACTTTCAATCGCTTTTGTGTACTTGACCTAAGGACACGCAAAAAAAAACTCAATCTGCAGTACTTCTGTTAGCATCTGTCCCTTTCATTCAACTATAAGGTCAGAAGTATATCTCTCCTGTGCTAACAGATTCTGGCCATTTCAGTTTCAAAACAATGGGTCCAAAGTGTGAAAATTCAAGTAAACCTATCTACAGAAAGGCTTTGTGATTACCGTATCTACTCAAAAAATTTGTCACCCCTAGTGCAGTGAAAATTTCGTCTTTTGAGGCAATTAGAGCCGGAATGGAGAAGATTGCGAAGGTGGCGAATATTTAGAGTCTTCGGATGAAACATTAGAGCGAAGACGAAACATTAGAGAGCTTTTCAGTATGGGCGTTTCTTGGCTACTGTGTTAGTATTGATCCTTGCATGCCACTAAACAGCCAGGAATTATGCAGTGTCACTTCACAGTGCCATGACATCTCACTATCATCATCGGGCTAGCACACCTTGTTATGGCCATGATTTAATGATGTCATAGCTTTGAGCTGCAGCAACACCTAATTCAATTTCCTGAAATTTTCTAACTAAAAGTCTCACATTCTGGAAGAGACACATGACGTGGGTGGCAACCTTAAGTCAAACATTTCACATCCAGAAACGGCACTGTGTTACTAAATGTAACATGTAATTGCTAATGATGTAAGCTATATGATACACAATATGTATGTTGTATAGGTACAGTGCATGGATCCAGGGGGTGAGCATTACAAATCCAATCTGCTAGTTTATGCACTGAACCTCGCCTTGCGACTGTGTACCACAGTTAACCAAGCAAGCTGGCAGGGGTGGCTACGTGAGAGTCAGTGAGACCACGCTGGCAGACTGCACTGCATTGCTCTAGCTACAATGCTGAGCCAATAACCTAGAGTAAGCATGCACTCATTAATCACCTAATAATGAAGAATGCTCAGTTGGTTTGGTCTCCTCAGGGTCATCTATGGAAAATGACAGAAGGACAAAGCTCACGTAAATGAGCATAAAATGCAAAGTATGAGTAGTAATACATTAATACAGTAGTTCTATGAATTCTGGTCCTGAGTGTACACTAAACATTGCACACAATGCACGAAGCATGACTCGCAAGTGTCATGTGAAACGAATACATCACTTCATTCACATCATTCTCGCAAGACATAGTGCATGAGGAAGAGAGCTCAACTCTATACTAAAGACAGGAGAAAGTGGGTTGTATCACATGTAAGTGATTATGCTTCATGCATTGCGCGATGTCCATTTTGCAATTGAGACAAGAATCGCAAAATTATTGTATTATATACTGTACTAGCTACTTATACATGTAAAGCCAGTCTGTACAATAATAAAAGCTTGTAATGATACTGAAAATGGTAAATTTAGAATAGTATCAGGTAGTACTATATCACATGTATATTACAATGCTGCAAAGAACAGCCATTTCACAATTTTTGTCCCGATTGCCAATGCACTATGCACTCAATCATGTGAGTAAAGCAAATAGAACAGTATAATGTTCTCATGTAGTAACGTGAATCAGCTGCAAATCTACAGTTAATTTCATTACTTTACTCATGTGATTGGGCACAAATGTCAAACGGGTAATTCTACTGTATATGTGACAGTCGAGGTTAGAAATCGAAAATTATTTCACACAACCGAAAATGCGATTTTTGTATTAACGTACAGAGTGACTCTTAAGCTAGCTGTGTACCAAGCGCTAGAGCTGAATTCATCTACGCAAAGGAGATAAAGCCTGTAGAAAATCATTACTTGGCACAAAATTCGACATTTGAATATTAATGAGGGCAAAAAATGGCCGCCCGGGAAGACGACCGGTGTGTATTTTGTCAAAATTCAAGCATTTGCTCCACTGCTTCTGCGATTACAATGCCATTCCATTCCTTCTGTGCCTTCCTCTTTTGTTGCTGAGCTTACTGAGCTCGATATACGTCTCTCCAGTGTGTGCGATAGGGCATATGCTAATCCTGACTTCCCCGCGAAGAAATTCTCCAGTCAGTGACATTATCTTCCTTGCGGCGACCTTGCCACCAGGTCAGTGAGGTTCTGCGTTGTGTTAATGACAACTTCTGTAGCACAGGGAGTGCTGCAGACGGTTTTCGAAGCCATAAACTCGCTGATATGCCGTGACTCTACCGACATGACTGCAAATTCGAAGCTTGTTCTCTGCGGTGCAAGCTCTTACGGCTTTCAAATAAACACTGCTAGATAGCCAAAAGAGCCCCAAACACGTTCGTATTAGCCAATCATAGGCACAGTGCACAATTCCCGCTGCATTTGGTCACGAATGTTTCGGCGCCATTCTCTCAAAACTTACGCGTTGCATAAGTTTTGATTTCTATTCTCGACTGCCACATATATGACTTCCAACTGCCAATCAGCATTTCAAAACTGACAATTGACAACTACATAGTGCATGCACTCAACTAACAAAAGTACAGTTCTACCAGTTGAAACCAGTGTACGTCACATCACCAGAAACATGTGGCACAGCAATAGTCAACAAACACACACCTTGACATGGACTTTCTGCTGTGCTATCATCACAAGTACAAACACACATTTCACAGTTGTGATCAAGTCACGCTCACCTGTAGTTGGGTACCGCGGTGTTTGCACAGCTGTTCGAATGTCCTCTACTGTTCCTTGACCACAAACGATTCCAATGGCCTCAAGGACACTCTTCCATGTACGAGCCAGGCTCCCTGTTCCAGGAGACTTCTGAAGCCACTTGACAAACATTTCTCTAGGTCGATCCGCTCGCTCTTGCTCATGAGCAACACCATCAAGGACAAAAGGCTTGACATCTAGGACTATGCCTAGATCGTACCACTTGGCTGATACCTGGGGCACTGCAAAGCACACTATATCCCTCAGGGTGGGCTGGTCACTTAGTGATGTCACAACCACACCTGTATTGTGTAAGCAAGCAAGAAGGGACAGTAGTTAATAAAAGATGATCGCTGTATCATGCAACTATTAACTACTAGTGCATAAATCTCCTTTTGAATTAAAAGAGAATTTCTTGTAGTTGCATGGACCCAAATGTCTAGCTAGCTAGTCCCATGTAGCTACAAGGAAATTAGGAATGCAGAGCAAGCTTCACAGAAATGTGGTTTATTGTGGCGTTGAGTAAATGTTTTTTGCTTCTATGCTACTTCTGCTGGCCATGCATTCCTAAATCTTTTAATTCTGAAGGAATTTATACACTAGTTAGTACAGTTTTTGCATATCCAAAAGGCTATAGTTACATCAGATTAGTACCTGCGCTGACTAATACATCTTCCTTAAATTAGATGAAGATTGTGCAGAACATTGAACACAGTTATGTCACTCCAGAAGAACGGGCTGTCGTGTTACTGAAACAATATTATATAGTCTCGTCCCCAGCCCACTTCTGGCCACCATTTTGCAATGCCCGAAAGGTTGTGTGGTGACTTTGGCCAACTTTCTTGGGCCCAGAAGTCAATTCTGATTGCATAACATCAGGAGCGGTTTAGCCTACATGAATCTCTTGACACAAAGTCGGTCACGAACCCCTTTTCCTCATCTGCGCATGATCAAACATACAAGCTACGGTCAGCTTCCAACGGCCTGATGCCTCCTTAGCCAAGCTAGATACCTTCCTGGAGTCCTTAGCTAACGACTTGTGCACCTGCAAGCATCAAGTTCAGACAAAACAATGTAGAAGCCGCAAGCCGAAATCGTAAGGGCAATACTTGTCAATTGAGGGGGACAGAATACAGCAAGACAGAGCTTAGGGACACTTTCTTCCATCTTCGGTCATGGTCATGCAACAATTGGGCTATTCTGCAATTTGATTGGCCAGCAGGAATTCTTGCTGGAATTGACTTCTGGGACAAAGAAAGTCGACCAAAGTCACCAGACCACCTTTCGGACCATTGTAAAATGGCGGCTGGAAGTGGGCTGGGGATGAGACTAGGTATTATATTACCAGAAAAAATGGCAGCACCGGGGTATATTGACACACGGGAAGACAAATTTCCTACCCGCTCCAGGGCTGTACTTATCGGACTGCCACGGACGCTCACATCACAGTCCTTCACGTCCAATCGCGAGTGCTCGCACACGGCTTGGGTCCATAGGTGCCCTGTATTGTATGCTAAGAGCGCGCAAAAAAAATCAGTGGGAAGAAGATAATGAAGACAAAATGGAGTATGAGCAGCCGATGCCACTTTTCTCTTACATGTACTCCAGGCTTTCTTTGGGTGCGCTACCATCTTCAATACATCTAAAGAAGCCTATTCATGGCCTTTAATTGTTCTTTGCCACCGCTGTTTGGTTAGTTTTGCTGAAGCGCGCTAATACATTAAGATAGAAGAGGTCATTTTTATCGGGCACATTCCTAAATAGACGTCACGAGCGTGATACAATCCATTTCTACCCATCCAGGCTAGTCCGACGCAGCCGACATTGCTTCCTACGCTTAGCTAGCAACTTGCTAGATTAGAGATAGTGGCTATAGCAAGCTGGTTAGCTACTTATGGCGCTACAGCTATGTAGATAGTTACCTATTTTACCATTACAGTATCAGTTTAATGCTGACAGTGTACATTACCTCACCTTTCGCTATCTCTCCGGAATTCTGTCTGGCCTCAACGGTTTCTTCCTTGCGTCCAACAAGCTGTTGATCAGATGGTGGTGGAGTGTGGGGCGGAGCAGTTTGGGCGGTTGGTGTACTTGTGTCCTTGAGTTTCTGCACCTCGTTGGCTAGCTGTGCAAGCTTTCCTCTGGCGTCTTCAGGTAACTGATCGTGGAGCTCAAGGAAGAGCTGATCTAGTGCCGCAGACGGGTCTTCTCGTCGGCCTCCGACACTTGAAGTAATAGGGCTTCCTGCGTCCATCTTGTGCGGGGGCGGGGCTGCTGGTATGTGACGTTATCAGTTCTGACGCTGCATCTTAAAGCCAGCCTGGACACATCGCCAATCACCGTCAAATGGAAGGGTACTACAGTCAGGACCAGTCACTCCTCCTCGACTCTGTGAACCAGCCAGTGTACAACTTCTCAGCAGCTAGCTATGGAACAACGGGGGGGGGGCAGTGTCCAAACTATTAATCTCCCTATACTTTAGCATGGAATTGAGCTTCAAAGTGTATGTGTGTGGAGGGGGGGATGAACTGTCTTGGCTACGGTGACTTCCCCTGATGGATTACCTCCTCGCTCGCTAGAATGGCATTATATCATTGCCATGGTATACTATATCATGGCATGATATACTATACCATGGCATCGTATAGTATACCATGGCATGGTTTAGCATACAATGGCCAAATAATATTTTTGTCCCATTTGGCACCCCATACACCTCTGGTGGCTGGATAGCTGATGTAAGGTGAGTCATATCCTACTAACACCTTACCCGTGTTAGTGAGGGACAGACACGCATGCCTTGTATATTACACTGTCATCAACTCTAGTGGCCATGTTTGCCAAGCCCACATAGAATCCTAGCCAAACTCACTGCTTCTAGAAATTACCAAGGATCTGCACACACACAGACTTGCCCAGGCCAGCCCACAATAGGCTAACCTATGCATTGCTGTAAACTTTATACATAGCACATACACACACATGCATGCACACACACACGCATGCACACACACACACACACACACACACACACACACACACACACACACACACACACACACACACACACACACACACACACACACACACACACACACACACACACACACACACACACACACACACACACACACACACACACACACACACAGACTTGCCCAGGTAAGCCCGAAATAAACTAACCACTTAATGTATTATGCATGCATTGCTGCAAATGGTTTACACTGTAAAGGTATATATTGCATAATCATGACAACATTTTTGCATGTCATTACACTGCATTCAAGGGGATAAATCGCATTCACTTACATGCATTTATTGTTCTGCATAATTATTAGGAAAGGAGTAGGTACAGCTCTTAGACACCACCTTGTATTCTTTTGCACTACAACGTGTTACCACAGTTACGTACATACAATGTCATACAACTATAAACACGAACACACACACACACACACACAGACGTGCCCAGTCAAGCCTGCAAGAAACTATAACCCACCAGTATTATGCATGCCTTGCTCTACAGCTGTTTACACAACTAAGGTATTGCACATAATCAGCACAGACGCTGTGCATACAACTCAGTATCTTCTAGGGAGAAAATTATTTCAATCAATTAATTACATAATCATAGAGAGGATTATGGCCCATACATTATTTCATATCACTTTGCAATCTGTGGCACTGCAATGAACTACATACTGCAGCTATGTATTTACTGTACATACAGGCACATATTCAAACAGCTGGTACTGAATGAGACATCACAAATGACTAGATATATACGTACACAGATTCATGTGGTGCTATAGAAAACCTGTCAAATGGTATTATAGTCTCATGAAGCCAGACTTCTTCACCCTCCACTTTATACAGTAAAATCATACATAAATGTCACATTTTATATGGTAAGATCATACATGCATGAATGTATGTTGCTACATTATATATAGTGACATCATACATGCATGAAAGTCTCTATACAGAATGGAGGGCAAAGCGGTGTGACTGCCTGATACTGTAACAGATAGCAAACAAAAATACACACTCGCATTAATGCCACTACACATTGCACATGTGCCACACACAATTGCACAACAAACACATAGTCACCTCATACAAACATTCAAAGTGGGTTACATAAGTCTATCAAAGAATATCCTCTCCACTCAGGGGTAAAGGGCATAGCAGAGTGGCGAGTGTATGCATGTTTGCATAACAATACTCACATATACGTATAATACATGCGATGACACTTCACATGCATGACAACACATTTCAATTACACAAAATGTGAATACCTGAGCAATCAGTCATTACATTGTCTTTGAGCAGTGAGTAATTACGGACTGCACTTGGCTGAATATGTCCTGTACGCGAACACTTCTGCTCTCACACAAGAGCTCTGACTAAACAGTACTGTGCTTCTTCAACAAATTAATTGTGTGCATCTTCATTCACATTACAGCACACACTTGAGATGCATTTAAAGTGGATTTAATCACATTTCTAAACAGACAATAGATAATGAAATCTTTGGGTAAGAGGAGGGGTGGTTTAGCTAAGACCTGAATGCCCTGTAGGACGCTTCACCATGTCTGTGCCAATGGTTGATTACTGTGGCAGGATTACTAGTTACCTCCGGGAATCCACCTAATTCACTGTTCCTGGATCCTTCATAGATCCTTCTCTGCAAGGAATAGTAAGATGTAATGTGATAACATATACATAGCACATAGCAGCTGCTTTAGTTTACCCTACAGTGAAATCTGTCTAAGATGGTCAATGTGTTTGGCAGCACTTCTCTAAAACAGCCTCCCTGGTCCCAAATGTAGCACTAAAGTATTGCAGTCTACCTCTAGGGAGAAACAAGGGCCGGGATGTGAGACTACCTAGTAACCTCAACCTCTCTAATAAAGACAGTGCCTACTGTCCCAGCTGCATACAGATGTGTACAAAACTACCTCTGAAATTAAGGTCACCTCTCTAATGAGGACAATGCATACTGTCCCAGAGATGTGTACAAACCATAGATACTTCTGAGATTAGGGCACCTCGAAGATAGTGCCTATGGTATGAGCTATAGCTACATAGTGATGTGTGCGAAACTATATCAATCTGAAATAATTAAGGACACCTTTCCAATGAGAACAGTGCCTACTGGCACAGCAATATATACATTATGTAGAGCATACAGAACTGCCTTCCTCTGGCTTCAATAAGGACAGGGGCTCAGTACACTTGTCCCAAAACTGTACTGAATGCAAGAGGTGCTAGGATATACTTTATTAGTGTTGGGGTACTTCCGTGTTCAGTGTACTGTACAACAAGGTATGGTGTATAGTGACAATTCACACCAAACAAGGTGTAAGCCCATTCACACCCAAGGTTTGTCCCTGGGAAAGTACCTAGTGCATACACACATATACATAACACATTTAGCACTTTCTAGTTTGTTCTCAGTCGAATAAGGCAGATCATTGGCTAGTGTACTGCACATTATTGTCATAGAAAATAAAATTCAGACTCTTCAACATGATTTTTAATTTACATAGATAACATTTCACAGTGATACATGGATAGCTCAACACTGACAATACAGCAAAGTCTGCATGGGAGATTGCAATACCTATGACAAAAACTCTTTGTAAACTTTTTGTCAGGTTAATGCAATAAGTCAATGTAGAAATCATCCTTCACATGCTCGAAACATGCCAATTTATGGTCACTGAATTAAGCAGCTTTCTGTGGTGAGCAGTGAGAAGCTAGTGATGTGATGATGTGAGTAGCAGCTAATCTCATGTAATCAGAATGCCACACTGTACACAATTTTATATGGCTTAATTCGAATCACTATAATCACTCTCACTTATAATTAGCAATCAAATCATCACACAATGTTATGTAGACACTTGTATACAAATGAGATACACACACACATGCACGCACGCACACACACACACACACACACACACACGCACACACACACACACACACACACACACACACACACACACACACAGTTATGTGCCCATGAATCCTATAGCCTCGTACCCAGGCCCTATTTCTCTCCCGAGCAGAAGTAGGAATGAAATAGTGACTGGGTACAAGGCTAGCCCATCCCAAGTTGTTTACTGTTGAGGTCTGCACATTAGGGTGCTTCCCCTGGGAAAAGACCTACGTACATTATTCTGGCCATAACACATCTCTAAATATGGACTAGCCAGGGCATACCTAATGGTGTGTATTATAAACTTCTCCATTAGAAGAAACCACACTGCTGACACTGCTAATAACATTACCTGCCTCCTACTGGTCAAAACCAGTTTAGACTAGTTTCTAGCTATAAATACAGCCAATTTGCTCACACTGGCAGTCAGCACTCGCAGATCAGCCACAGACAGTTACAGTGTAAAGGCAAATTCAAGTGGCCTTTGTGTCCGTGCTCAGCTGAAAGTAAGCCATGGTACACATTTATAAATATTTCAATTGCAATGTTTGGACTATTGCGGACATTCGGTGGCAAAGGTTAGCTAATGAGTCCCACAAAGAACTTGAAAAGAGGCTGCATTCAAGTGTTATAGATTTGGCTGGCACCACCAGCGAATTAGTTTGGCTATATAGCTAGACTCGTGACAAGGGGTCAGACAAGGTCACGTGCACTCAGAAATTGTTTGTATCCTTATTTGCTTTTTATTGAAAACTTAATTGGGAAAGACTTTCTGGAAGTAGACCATTCCCCACTGTAACCCAGCATCTAGGTAAGTTTTGCAAACATTTAACAGTGCCAGTCTACAAGCAGTCGCTAATGCAGGCTATACCTGGCAGATCAAGCCTCGGCTGGAGCACTGAAAAGGTACTGCTGTGCATTTGACCCCTTTGAAGCTGCTATACAGCAAGTCCTCGTTGACCATTTCAAGATTGCAAGACCAATATCTTGATTGCTCCTGCAGCGGGAGCTAGTGCAATTAGCAGCCACGTCCATACAATCTTGATTCTGTACGCACACATTTACTACAGCCAGCAGGGATGACATAAATAGCTAAAAGTGCTTTAGTTATAGTGTGGCAGCCCCAAGAAACGTTGCCATAACTTGGGACACTTTAGCTGTGCAAGCAGTCAAATGCCTGCATAAGCTCATTCCTTTATCTGGCTCCTTGTTACGGTTCTACCAGGGGCACAAAGTGTATAAAAGGCACTACAATGACTTGGGTAGACACACTCAGCCTTGGAGAACGACGAGCTTAATACATTGATTGGGATGTCAGGAATGCAATTAAGCTGACTGGGTATTGTGCAATCCTGGGACCTTGTCCTACCTCCCTCTCCCCGGTTGAGAAATTGTCGTATGTTTTCAGGTCTCAGCTTGGTCTAGTAATAAGGAGATGTTTTCTACCGGTCGGCAGTGGATGTGGCACATCAGCTACAGTCAGATTCTCAGGAAAGAACTCAAGTTAAATTCCACTGTCAAGTTGTCACATTCCGCTTAGCTAATGCTAGATGCATCACTAGGTCAACATCAGTAAAGTGGGAAGTGTGACATGCATACCATCCCACCATCATTGAACTAGCTACAATAAGACTACTTCGCAATACATCATTTCTCTTGATACCGAGTAGGGTATTCGGTAATACTTCAGGCTAGGTCATTCAATAAATCAATTCAAATCATAGCTGATCATGAAGGAATCAGCGCTATACTCTGTAACTAGTTTCGATGCTTGTGTTTCCGCAACACGCAAACACAATAATTACATAATTTTTCCACAATAATTTGATGTTTCTGCAAAGTTATGTTATAATTATAGGTACTGTCTCAAATGCAGTAAAAAGAGTCTCATATTTCTCTTTGTGTAGATATGGGTTGGAGCCAAGATGATATTAAAAAAAAATCAGCGACAACAAGTGGTACATTGCAACCACGACGGGTGGTGTGATCTTGTTAGCAGCTGGTTTGATTGTATATAGTAAAGTACCCACTGCAGCCACAACAGAATATTCTCCTGATGGATCAGCAAAATATGGCTTTTTACAGGGGCCGCAGCAATGGATAGAGCCAAATATTTCTAACAACATTGGTTTCCTGTTCCACTCCATTTGTAGTATAATTATTATGGTTTCACATGCAGTTAGGCTCACAATCATTTTGGTGCTAATTAAGAATGAAAAGGAGAAATTCACATTATAATTAGCTCAATGTTTGCAAGAAAATGTGCAAAAGCATGCAAGTCCACTTCACCATCTTCTATGTACCTAGCTAGGCATGAGCTCTTGGCCATGGATTGCTGTTGATAAACAGATTTTCAAATATCTCAAGGTTAGCCCATGCTTGCCTCAAGCTGAGTGGAAATGTCAAAGTTAATATAAAATTATCTTGTTTACTTTAACTTTGACTGCACAAATATAGTATTGAATGTCTTTCAGGTACCGAATCACTAACCTGTTCCTGATTTAAGTGACTTTTGGATTTACAAGCATTCTACCTGTATACATAGACACATGCACTGCATGTGGAGCATGCATGTAAATATATATGTGGAACAAATTGAATCTAAGAATACAGTAAATTCCCCTCCCCCCCCCCTCAAAATATGAAGGACTCCTTATCTTTAAAGCACTAACAGTTTCTAATGGACATTGC
Organism: Ianthella basta; assembly: GCA_964019415.1. Classification (NCBI taxonomy): domain Eukaryota; kingdom Metazoa; phylum Porifera; class Demospongiae; order Verongiida; family Ianthellidae; genus Ianthella; species Ianthella basta. The sequence goes on along the minus strand of OZ025872.1, from coordinate 4,050,972 downwards.
CTGCTGTTCCAGCTACATAGCTGACTGACGTGTGCAGAACTATATATATATAGACCTCAGAAACAAGGACACCTCTCTAATGTGGACAAGGTTATGTACCATGACCTCGTGATCGCCAAAATGGCTACTTTCAGATTGTTGCCCGCGTGCTTGTGGATTTTCCTTGCGATTTCCAAGGTTTGTTGGACAAGTTCCATTATCGATCCTATTGATCTTTACCAGGAGCTTGATGGATGCCTGCTTTTTGCGCCAAAACGCCTCTTGGTGGAGTGCAGTGCCGCTGCGACCATCGTTAACTTCTCAAGAGAACGTCCACGCCTTCGACCTTTACATCGTCACTGGCGGCGATGGCCCATACTACCAAACTGTTACTGGCTCCTCCTGCTCGCTGGAGACATTCATGTCAACCCGGGCCCAGCACTGTTTCCCTGTACCACTTGCGACAACCCTGTTCTGGATGACCAACGCGGCGTGTGCTGTGACCTCTGCGATCGATGGACCCACGCTGACTGCGCACGAGTGAATGAGGACGAGTACGAGAAGCTTAGTTCTGACGTCAACACTGAATGGTTTTGTCATTGCTGTGGGCGGCCAGAGGAGCTCAGTGCCTCGGAGGGTCATCCCCCAGCTTGGAGTCAGACACATGGTCCTGTGGTAAGCCATCTAAATGTTAGGAGCCTCTTCCCCAAGATTGACCAGATTAGAGTTATGCTCGGAAATCAGGCTGTCTCTAATATGGTACTGGGTCTGAGTGAAACATGGTTGGATGGAAATGTTAACGATGGGGAATTGCAGGTCCCTGGCTACAGGATGTACCGTAAAGATAGAAGTTCTGGGAAAGGTGGTGGAGTCATGGTGTATGTAAGTGAAGGGGTGAAGAGCCTGAGAAGAGAGGACCTTGAAAACGATTTTTTGGAAGTTTTGTGGGTTCAGGTTAAAACAAAGTTAGGGCAGATGTTGGTGGGTAATGTATACAGGCTTCCCAATGCACTAGCATCTTGGATGGATTGCTTGGCATCCAATCTTGAAAGAGTTGTACAAGAGAACATGTTGGTGGTGTTTATGGGTGATCTCAACTGCAATCTATTGAAGCCAGATTCCCAGGTCACCAAATTGGAGTCAATTACATCAGAGTATGGTCTTACCCAGATGATTCGGGGACTAACAAGAGTGACCCAGATGTCAGAGTCGTTGATTGACTTGATGTACACCACAAACCCTGAAGTGTTTCTCCAGTCTGGATGCAGGGAGGCAGGTATTAGTGACCACAATATCATTTTCGGAGAAATGGATGTTGAGATTGCCAGGTCAGAGCAGTTCTTTCGGGAAGTACGGTGCTTCGAAAAATGTGACCCAGTGAAACTGACAAAGGACCTGCACAGTGCTCCCTGGCAGGTGATGGACACCATGGAAGACATTGATGCCAAATGGGATTATTGGAAGGCCCTTTTTAGTAGCATTGTAGACTCTCATGTTCCCTGGAGGAGAGTCCGTGTGAGGAAAGAGTCGCTGCCATGGATTAGCCGTGAGATTAGAGCTGCAATGAGGGCTCGTAACTACCATTGTACTAAGGCTAAGAGGACTAGGAAAGCTGAAGACTGGGAGAAGTATAGGCTATTGAGAAATCGAGTTACTATGATGATTAGGAAGTCGAAGTTGCAGCATTTTGAGGAAGTTAGTGAAAGAGCCACCAAGAACCCAGGAAAGGCTTGACATGAGTTGGGCAAACTGCTTGGTACAGGGACGAGAGGGGAGATAGGAGCCATACAAACGGAGGCAGGCACTATAGTGGACAAACAGTGTATTGCAGACGAGTTCTGCAAGTTCTTCTCCCAGGTCATTGGAGTGGCTAACAATGATGATGATGGCATCTCCTCAGCAAATGAGATGAACTCTTTGCCAAATTGTGAGTTCAGATTCCACAGGATAGAGGAGGAAGATGTACTTAATTTGCTGAAACGGGTGGATGCCAACAAGGCAAGTGGAGTTGATCAGATTGGTGCTAGACTTCTTAGGATGGCTGCAGAGGGAATAAGTCACAGCCTCACCTCCTTGTTTAACACAAGCCTGGACACTGGGCAGGTCCCGATAGAATGGAAGTCAGCAAACGTCATTCCTATTCCCAAATCAGGCACCTCTGAGCGTCTTGACAACTTTCGTCCGATATCATTGTTACCAATTGTGGCTAAGGTATTTGAGAGGCTTGTGCATCAACAATTGTTCGACCACCTGCAAAAGTTCAATATCCTGCACCCCACTCAATCGGGCTTCAGACCCCGGCACACCACACAGGATGTCCTGGTGGGCTTGGTAGATAGTTGGCGCAAAGCTCTGGATGCTGACCTACTTGTAGGAGCAATTATGATGGACTTGAGTAAGGCATTTGATTGCGTTGACCATTCCATCCTGGTCAGGAAGCTCAGAAGGTATGGTGTGAGTGGGGGAGCGTTGAACTGGTTCCAGGATTACCTTCATGGTAGAAAGCAGAGGGTCAGAGTTGGCAGTGCGTACTCAACATGGAGTGACATCCGGAGAGGTGTACCTCAAGGGTCTATTCTGGGCCATCTGCTCTTCACCTTGTATGTCAATGACCTGCCAGAGGCAGTTGGTGAGTGCAAGTCAATGCAGTATGCTGATGATACTACACTCTCTCTTGTACGTGAGAATGCAACGGATCTCGAGTATGGGCTGAATGAGGGTGCCGCGAAGGTAGCCGAATGGGTACAAAGGAACAAGCTGACGCTAAATGTGAAGAAGACTCAACTGTTGCTGCTAGGAAGAAGACGGAGAGAAGCTGAATTGAATCAGGTGGAGGTGCGGTTGGAAAAGCAGGTGCTGCCCAGAAGTAGTTGTGTGAGGTGTCTAGGGGTGTGGATTGATGACAAACTTTCTTGGAAGGATCACATCTCCAGAGTGCGTCAGAAATGTTTTGGGGCACTCTCTAAGCTACGAAGATACCGGGAAGTTCTGCCTATCGCCTTAAAGAGGAAGCTCTTTCAGGCTTTTGTACTGCCTCATGTAGACTATTGTGCAGTTGTTTGGCAAGAGTGTACCAAAGAGCTACAGACTAAAGTAGAGAGGATCCTAAACTATGGTATGCGACTGATCTTATCACAACCACCCAGGACACCTAGTGGGGAGATGAGGCGTACTCTGCATTGGATGCCCCTAGAAAGACATAGAGTTATGTTTCGGCTTATCCTTCTACACAGATGCTTGAACAATCTGGCCCCGGCCTACCTTACTCAATCTTTTCACAGAAATTGTTCCTTGGGCTATGCCAGGACAAGGGGCTCTGACAACCCCCACATCTTCCCTGTAAGTCTGAGTGGGGAAGGAGATCTTTCTTTTTTAGAGCATCGCTAGACTGGTCGAATCTTCCTCCAGAGATCAGGAGTATCAAGTCTGTTCCACTTTTTAAGAATGCATTAAAATCCTATTGTATGAATTAACCTTCAATTACAGACCATTTTTGTTAATCACAATTACATTCTATTCTTACCATCATTAGCTAGAAACACAACAGTGCTATTGCTTGTGTGTATTGTATTGTAGTGTTTTCAGGACTTCCAGGCAGACCAGCCATATGAGCTGATGGGACTATCCTGTTTCAATAAAAATAACCTAACCTAAAAAAAAATAACCTAACCTACCTGTGAAATGAGGACACCTTGCAGAAAGCTCAGTTGACGAGCCAGTACAAACTTTCCAAGAACAGTCCATGGAGAGGTGTCACTGTAATACTAGACGAATGCAGAGCATTGTGGGGAGAGCCTGAGCTGTGCATGTGTAATTTCTATGGCTGCAATTAGCAGCAAGCAACTGTTATAAGCCTATCTTACTGTGCAGTGTCATCGGAGCTAGGCATTAGTAGGTGTACTGACTATGATGTGTGGAACGATGGTTGCTGTGAGCAAAGAATCATGCATCACTGTCTACAAAGGAATCATTTGTCAGGAACAGGCTGGCCAGTCTCTATTGTGATGACCCCGGCACCCGCCGTGCCTTATTGTTGTACTTGTACTTGTACTTGTACAAACTTGTAGTGGGCATATAGGCACAGCAAAAATTTACGACCTCAACGCATATGCATCGCTATATGCATTGTTAGCTACATCCCATCTCACCTATGCATTAAATTGACCACACTTGGTGGGGCTCACTCAGGCTAGCCCCATAATTATACAGTATGTGTGGCTAGATACCTACGTATAATAAGTAATACAATTGTACACTGAGCAAATACACAGCTCAGCTGCCATTGCCATACAGTGTATACTACATACCGGATTCCCAAAAGGGTTGTCCCAGGGGAGGTACCTACACAATCCATCACTACCTTCTGGTTAGCTACGTACACAGACTGCAACCACACTAATAACATACACTAGCTACATACACTAATACACTTAAAATGCATTTAAATGGGCTAGTTCCTTGACAAATCATCAACATGCATCTTCATGTCATATGCTCTTCCAGCACACCACAGATAGAGTTGCTGTATAGGAGTAGAATAACTATTCCAGTAAAACTTGCTACTGCAGCTGCTGCAATGTTTGGTTTAACCATAATTAATGTTCTTGAGCAAATTCATAGAAAATCATCAACCAACCCTAAATAAGTTGATGACAGGATGTTTCTCCTTGAGCTAATGGATTCATTATGAAATGCATGCATTGGCATATACCAAAACAACAGGTATACATGCAGAGGTGTGTGCAAACTACCTCTGAAATAAGCACACCTCTCTAAGGAGGACATGCAGTGCCTGCTGCCCCAACTAAGTAGAGCATGCATGCAGAACTGTATTCTACTGATAATAGGGACAGGGTTGGACTGTACACTTGTCCCAAACCGTGAATACAGGAGATGCAAGTTTTGGGTACTTCCATGTTCAGTGTGGCAAACACCTACAAGGTGAGCAGCCTGAGACAACACACTCCTGTATACAATACAGTCAATGCTGCACATACTACACTGTTACAATATTTACATGTATGCTAAAATGCAGTGTCTGTGACATATGCACCTGCAAGAATTTGTATATTATGTATGACTGTACGTACAGAAGAGGTTTCTAAGTGTGTACGAGGAGCCTATAGCTAGAGTGGAGTCCCACATTTCTTCAGGAGCGGAGCCACTTGTTGAAGTACTTTTCACCTGCCTCGGTAAGGCAGTCAATGACCAACTGAGGATTGGCCGTGACCTCTCCGTACTGACCACACTCGTGACCACGGAAGCGGTCATTCCATGCAGCCTGCAGTGATGGAGGATGCAACACTATGCAAGCTGTTGTTATACTTGAATTGCTAGAAAGCATAAGCATGCCTGTATGTGCAAAAAAAACAAATAAGGAGACGCATAAGGAAATTTTGTGCCATAACCATTTAAACTATTTTGAATAGGTGTGAGCTCTTTTGACTGATGAAGTGACTGTAATTTTATTAATTTTAGGTGATAGCAGGTTACAGATCCCTGTGTGTAAAACATCAATATCTCAGCTCAAAACAGCCTCAAATTTGTAGTTGAATATACACCATACCAAAATGTTTTATAAGAACTATGTAGGATCCGCGAGTGCAATTTTTATTTATAGATAGCTTAATATACACCAATATATATTTTTGAACGAAAGCACAGAGTGCACACCTTGATTACAGAGATCCACCTGAGGCAACAGAGTGCCTTGGCATAGTTGAAGGCACCCTCATGAAACTCGTTCCTAGAGCTTCTCTTGTACACTGCTAGTACCTGTTCTTCAGTTGACCACCTCTGATCACCTGCATTATGTGTGATGAGAGCACACATTTACATTGCCAGGGATATAGGCTAAATGGTTTGTTGTACCTGACTTAATGCATATATGTACACATGTAGTGTGCCTAGCGGAAAAGTTTACATAATTCTTAATAGTGAGTGAATTCTAATCTGCCTAAATAATGCCTGACAGTGTGAACGTACATGGCATGCTAAAGATATTCTGCCACCAAAATGAAGCCTTTCCCCTAGAAGCTTGCATTCTAGCCTTCCGGCTGAAATGCCTTATTCTCAGACTGGTTCATTAAAATCAGTGCAATAAAGGTCAAATGCAGGTTACCATGACTGCATGGCCAGCCACACTGTCTATTAGGCTTTCATGCAATCACCAACATCATGTGCTTACGTACCTAGAAGCAATTCATGTCCGGCCAAGTGTCTGAACCTGTAGCTCACTGCCGCTGGCTGAAGGAACATCATTGTGAAGTTAGCCACATCAGTGAGAGGGTCTCCATTGTCGTCCCACTTCCAATCAAGAATAGCTTTCACATTGTGCTGACAACAGCAATTGCAACAAAAAAGCAGTTAGTTTTCATAATGCAAAGGACAGGCCATGGGCCATTTGTGAATAATATATACAAACAAGAAAGCTTACCTGATGATCAAAGATGATGTTGGAAATATCAAAATCTCCATGAATAACCTCTGAATAATGAAGAATGAAGCAGCTAGTGCAGTCTATATATGCAGTTACGGTAAGACGACAAAGAATCATTGATTTTGTTGCACTACTATAGTAAGTCCATGCATGTAAATGTATGATGTGAATAGTAGTATTTCCCAAGGCCATGCAAGGGACATGAATGTCACTATTTTGCGCATCCCACTTATATATACAATTATATTAATTATGTGTGGTCTCCATAACTTCTATCACATTTAAATTTACCATAATACAGTGAAGCCTTGCTGTCTAAGACAGCCACCTGTGGGCCAGTTCTAACTGACTATATATACAAAGAGGTGGCTGCTCTACAGAGGTACATTGCAATGTTTTATATAATGCCATTAGGGGCCAGGGAGGCCGGCTGCTTTAGAGAGGTGGCTGCATGCCTAACACAGTGACTATCTTTGACAGGTTCCACTGTAAAATGTACAACTGCATAAATTACATTGTTCAAGATGGTAATGAGAAAATATGGACATATAGCTAATTATACAATGTAATTTATACCTAGCTACTTACGTGTAGTCCTTCCAGAAGGCTTTGCTTGTCTTTCAATTTTGCGGAACAGTTGATATGACAGTTCATATGCCTGGTCGTACCTGCTTTCTACTGCAGTGTAGTTGTTGGTCCATGTCTTAGCCTGTAGGTTCATAAACATTAAATGAGTGTAACAGGTACATGCTGTACGTATACACAATGATTATCACAGTGTAAGTAGGTACGTAACATTGGTCATCAGTTTGACGTGTACCGTGTATGTTTGCGCACAAAATATACCTGACACATTTTGCTGCTCTTGTCTGAATATTGTGCATCTTCAAATTTGCATGCTTTCTATACCTATACCTTCAAACAACTCAAGTTTCATGCAGTTTATACCTGGTGCTGAAAGAACTGAGCACTATCCAGATATTCTGTCTTCTGATCAGTACTTGTATAAACCCAATGGTAGCCATGCAGCCTGGCTAAAGACTTCATGACTGACTCAAATGCTGCACTCCTATGCTGCACTGGGACTTTTGAAGCACATGGATAGTTCAAACCCTGCATATTCAAAAATCGTACCATACATACTCAGTAATATCCAATCATTACAAAGTGAGTGACCTAAACTTTGGCATAGCTTGTTTAGCTTACTTGCCTCATTATGCATAAATTAGCTATATGCTTCAAAGTGAAAACTTCAAAATATATAATGATTATAATGCAGTCAAAGTATTATGCTTCGGTGTATGCATATTATATTCTTGACAGCTGCAGGATGCATGCTAACTCTCAAATTTAGTCACTAGTGCATTCATATATAGCTAGTCTTTGATTAGCTTACTTGCATTATTGTCAAAATGAAAACTTCAAAATTTATAATATAAATTTTGAAGTTTTCACTTGATAATGTGGCATTGCCGCAAGTAAGTTAGACAAGCTTTGCCCTAGTTTAGGTCACTTACTGTATCATGCAGTCAACGTATTACTGTGTGCTTCTGAATCAGTGAATGCATATTATTTTGATGATTGTGTAGTATTAGCATGCATGATTCTGCATACTAATCCTCAAAGTTAGCCCCTACCTGAACAAAGGACATAATAATGAAATCAGCTTTAGCAGCCGATCTGTCTTGAGCAGTGCTGCAGTACAAAGGCTGGGGAACAGGAACTACAGCACACCTCTTGAATTCGCTCAGGATGTGGTACTCTTCATCAACCTACAATGACAGCATTATTCACAGTGTATCACATGCAGGATTAAGATAGATAAGGTAGTGGATGGTATACTATTAGTAGTAGAATACTCAGTTCACTGCAAATAGACATAAAAATTATAACTTAGATGACTTCACAATAATTGCAAATGACCTCACTTCAAACAATGCTACACATGCCTCCACTATAGAGTTTGCTGAGATGTTGTGTTTAAGCCAAACAAAAGATCATACAATGTGCATTATCTGCCAATACCAAGTAGATACATAATACTGCTCATTAGCATCCTGGAGATGCACACATGTCTACATGCATGCACTGTATGAGCATGCATTATTATACAAACATCCTTAAATCTCACTATATTGCACTAATAAGCACATACATTGTACCAGGGATCATTCGATCCAGGCTTGCTGAACTTGACCACAAAGGCTTGAGAATCGCTGCTTTGACTGACTTCCCAGAACTTGTAGGTCAGACAAGGATTTTTGTGCCTGTGGCAATCATTACACAAAACACATTTGAATGAACCATCATACCTATATTTTCTATGCCAAATCTTTAGTGCTATTATTTTGTTGCAACACACTATATAGGCTCTAGCTATATGAAAGGAAGCGTATATATTGAGTGAAGTAACATAACCTTCAGTTCACTACAGAGAAGTAGTAGTTATTATTCACTCTTGTTGAAACCACAAGTGTATCACTAGTGGTGAATACAAGAGTAGCTAGTTACTCTGCCTTCCATCAGTATGCCACACTGACAAGCCCCAAATAGGATGGAGCAGCTGTCTGTGGCTCTTCCATCTCTGTAGGATACTAGCAAGGGAAGGCAATCACTGCATGGTTGCCATCAATAGGGCTTAGCCCCCAACCTCCCAGGCCTGTGACGCTACAGTGTATACATATAGAAGGCTGGTAGGAGTAAAACTCAGTGATTAGATCTTTGTTCAACTAGCCAGGCCTGTCCGTTACAGTGGCCTACTGTAGTGAATCAACCTCTCAACAATACACACTTTACCTGCTCAGAGGCTCCGATGCAAAGTTGACCCCTTGTTGGTACAGAAGGTTTAGTCCTAATCTTCCTTTTGCTTCCCCAAATTGACCAGCTGCAAGCTTCCTCAGAAAGCCATCAATATCAATGCCTTGTGCCATGCTAAAGCCTTTTGTTGCCATCTTCATGAGTAAGAAATGAAAGTTAAAGGGATATCAGTCTATAATCTGGTGTAGTGTAGGTTAATTACAACTCGTAATACATAGTAACTCACTTGACAGAGTGTTTCCTTATCACAAGAATGCTGAAGTGTGCTAAGCTGTTAGTACTATAGTCTTAAATACATGCTTGAAACACCATATACGTATGTATGTAAGCATTCCATGTTACTATACATAGTAACAGAAAATTTTCCCAGGGGAAATCCCAGGGCATGCCCAGGCAAGTCCATACAGCTATGCTGAGTCAGTCTACACTATGTCACCCACATCCCCAAGCAAAGATACCTAGAGCTACATATACTATAGAGATATGCACTAAACTACCTCTGACACGAACACCTCTCAGGAAGCTCAGTTGATGACCTTGCACAAACTTTCCAAAAACAGTCTATAGAGAGGTATCACTGTATTATAATTATACGGTATGTATGGCTGGGTACCTGTGTGTATTAATACATATACACTTATGTATACTGTGCATATAAAATATGGTACACAGCTCAGCTGCCATGGATATGCAGCATGTACTACAGGGTGTATACAAACAAAGTCCCAAAAGGGGGGTTGTCCCAGTTACCTACACATTACATCACTGCCTTCTAGAATGGTGCTGTATGGTTGGCTACACTGCAGACTGCAACATCACTCACATCATAGTACACTAGTTACCTGCTCATGTAAATGCGATGTAATGAGCCAGTTCCTCGACAAATCATTAACATCTTCATGTCATGAATTAGGATCCACTATCACAACCGACACTGTAGCTGTTGATGTATAACTCTTCCAGTACATAGGTCCATTGAGGCTTACTACTGCTACAATGTTTGATTGAAGCATTATGATCTTGAACCAATTGCAATTCATAGCACATTATCAGCCAATCATACAGTGCCCACCATCCCGGCTATAGCTACATATAGAGATATGCACAAAGCTACCTCTGAAATAAGGACACCTCTCTAATGAGGACAGTGCCTAATGTCCAAGCTAAGTAGAGCATGCAAACTGCTTTCCACTGATTGAAACAGGGACAGGGACTGTACACTTGTCCCAAACTGTACTGAATACAAGAGATGCTAGTTTTGGTAATTCCATGTTCAGTGTAGTATACACCTACGTATTCAAGGTATAATGTATAGTGACAATTCATACCAAAACAAAGGGCACATACTGTAAGTCAATTCATATACTCAGGGTTTGACCCGGGAAAGTACCTATACACAATACATTTAATGCCTTCTAGTTTCATCTCAGATAGTTTGGTCCGCTAGCCCCAACTTCCTGCCCTGATTACATGCAATCGGGGGCAGGAAGTTGGGCTAGCAAGCCAGACTAGATCTCAGTTGACTGTATAACTAATAGGGCACAGTCGTTGGCTACGGTATTACAAACAGAAATGAAATTCAACCTCTTCAACATTGTTTTTGCATTTAGGTACATGACAGTACACGTGGGCACCTTTAAAAGGATTTACACTGACAATACAGTAATAACAACATTAACATTAGGTTAGTGTAATACCTATGACAAAAACTCATCATAAAACTCTTTGGCATGTTGATACAATAAATTAATGTAGAAAGAAGGACCCTTTTTGACATGCTCGAAATGTGCCAATTCGTGGTCAGTGAATTCATCATAAGCAGCTTTCTGTGGTGAGCAATGAGAATGGATGTGATGATGTGAATAGCAGGTAGTCTCGTGTAATCAGACTGCTACACAGTATACAATTACATCTGACTTCATTCACTATACCCACTCTTACAGTGACCTAATTATGTCAAAATCACATAGTGGCATGTACACACACTAACATGCAAATGTAACACATACACGCATACACACACACACACACACACACACACACACACACACACACACACACACACACACACACACACACACACACACACACACACACACACACACACACACACACACACACACACACATACACACACACACACACACACACACACACATACACACACACACACACACATCTACCACAGCCACACCTTGAGAACACAGAGCAGCCTGAGACAACAGACTGCTTTTGCAAATACCAGATCTTTACTGTTGAATCCCTCTACTGCTGCATGACGGTAAGCTGTAACCACCTCCCTGACCTCTGCCATTTCAGCTGTGTAGAATGAACATCACAAGATGGCTGACCACAAATATGTATGAAATGAGGGGATTGGGAGCAGCTCACATAGGGTGAAGTCAATGAAAACAGATTATTTCGATCATGAAGGCCATCTTCAGCTGTTAGACTGAAGGAGGCCTCTGCAGTCAAAATGATCCATTTTCAATTGACTTCATACTACAGTATATATGAGCTGCTTACAGTTTCCCCCACTTCAAGTTCCATGACAAAATCACGATCCTGTAAACTATCACAAACAATTATGTGTGCAATCTCTCTCCCATTTTCAGCATAAACACAAGTAACAAGACCATGTTGACCCGATAAGAAAAACCATGTGACTCGAAAAGGAAGTCTAATCTGCATACTTGTACTAGTACAACATACCTGCACTCAGACTTTCTGCGCTGCCTACATACCTGGATATACAAATTGTGATAACGCTTCAAGTCTGTATTTCCCAACTTTCATGAAGGCGATTAGTAGAGAGGCAAGGTCTATCAACGGATCGCCATTCCCTTCGTACTTCCAGCTGAGAATTCCACGGACTTCTGTCAGCTTCAGAGTGACAAGCACACATAGTATAAAGTAGCATTGGGGTGAGTATGACACACACAGAAACATAATAAATATACTTACACACAAATTCACACACACACACACACACACACACACACACACACACACACACACACACACACACACACACACACACACACACACACACACACACACACACACACACACACACACACACACACACACACACACACACACACACACACACACACACACACACACACACACACACACACACACACACACACACACACACACACACACACACACACACACACACACACACACACACACACACACACACACACACACACACACACACACACACACACACACACACACACACACACACACACACACACACACACACACACACACACACACACACACACACACACACACACACACACACACACACACACACACACACACACACACACACACACACACACACACACACACACACACACACACTTGTAGCTACCTCTTCATTGAAGATGAAGTTCCCAATGTCCAGGTGGCCATGGACCATACCTGTAATGTACGTACCACATGCAGTAGTAGTCTCGCCTAGCCAGATCGCTACCTCCCCTCCATTTTATACGATGATGTCATCAAATAAAAATGGAGGGGAGAAAGCGGTCGGCTACGCAAGACTATTGCAGTAGTTATAGTAGATGCCTATATGTGCATAGTGAAACCTCTAAGACAATCACCTGTGGGCCAGTTCTAACTGACCTATATAGAGAGGTGGCTGCTCTACAAAGGTAGATTGCAATGTATTATTATAACGAGCTGAATGCCCGCCCTACGGGCAGGTTCCAGCTTATCGCAAGCCAGTGAGTCGGTACCTTGCCAGTTTTGAACTATCTGCACAGGTAGCAACGGAGGCTAGCTGCTATAACGACGGTAGTGTTTAATTCGAACGTTTGGCGACAACGAATAAGATTTTCCGTAACCGGAAGTCCCAGAAACCAATAATTAAAAATGGCGTCTCGGCCCGCGGGAAAAAAGGAAGCGCTTTTTTGGCTGCAGGGCAGCTAGGTGAACGACACCCCTCTAAACTCATGTCCTCCCACTCGCTTAACTGGCATGGCTCGTATCAAGTACGCCAATGGCCGGTAGCGGAAGGGCCGGTCGATAATGTTAAAAATGGCGTGTCGGCCCGCGGAGAATTGACGAAGGACGTCTCCCTTTTCGGCCGCAAGGCAGCTAGGCGAACGGCACCCCGCTAAGAACATGTCCCCCGAGTTCATCAACAGGCACGAAGCGTCTCGAGCCGATTCCCGGCAAGGCGCCGATTTTATGGCTGAACAAACATACATCCAAATTCTTGATCCCGTGAATTATAGTAGGACGAGCTGAATGCCCGCCCTACGGGCAGGTTCCAGCTAATCGCAAGCCAGTGAGTCGGTACCTTGCCAGTATTGAACTATCTGCACAGGTAGCAACGGAAGCTGGCTGCTATAACGACGGTAGAGTTTAATTCGAACGTTTGCCGACAACGAATAAGATCTTCCGTAACCGAAAGTCCCAGAAACCAATAATTAAAAATTGCGTCTCGGCCCGCGGGAAAAAAGGAAGCGTTTTCTTCGGCTGCAGGGCAGCTAGGTGAACGACACCCCTCTAAGCTCATGTCCCCCCACCCCCTTAACTGGCATGGCTCGTATCAAGTACGCCAATGACCAGTTGTGGAAGGGCCGGTCGATAATGTTAAAAATGGCGTATCGGCCCGCGGAGAATTGACGAAGGACATCTCCCTTTTCGGCCGCAAGGCAGCTAGGCGAACGGCACCCCACTAAGAACATGTCCCCCGAGTCCCTCCACTGGCACAGAGCGTCTCGGGCCGATTCCCGGGAAGGCGCCGATTTTATGGCTGAACAAACATACATCCAAATTCTAGATCCCGTGAATTATAGTAGGATTATAAGTAATTACTGCTATTTAGGTCCAGGGAGTTTTGCTGTTTTAGAGAGGTGGCTGCATAACACAGTGACCAGCTTGTATGAGGACACTCCATGACTACATTAGATACGGCTCACAGAGACGATCCATGTCCCTTGGCTTCTCGCCTCTAGCCATGCTTGTGAAGAGGTAGCTCATCGGGTCAGGCCAAATCCACCACCGCAGCCACTGCCACCAACTCAGTGTGCCACTGTAGTTATTCATACAGGTCCCAATCTGCAAGAGGTGACAAGTGCAGAATCAAACAACTGTGATTAATGGCAACATCAGGAGTGGCGCACAGGCATGGCAATAAAATGGGAACACCTGTATGGACAAGGTCACAGCACAGAAAGCGGAAGCCATGAGCATCTGCACTTGCGTTGTATATGACTTCTACACATGCGCAGTACAGTCCTCGTGGCAGGCGAGAGGCAGTTTGCAGCTGGTGTGTGGCAAGTGCTATTTTTCCCCTATTCTTTTCACTTCTCTCCGCCTTTCTTGGAGGGTTGCTGGGCCTGTCCCCCAGGTGTGACCAATTAGGCGAGAGTACAGCAGCATGGGTTAGAGGTTAAAGGTCAAAGGTCACAGGGGCGGTCCAGCACCCAGCTTGAAGTTAAAGTTTCCTGGTGCCTACGCATCGTAGGTAATCACCTAAGGGGTACACTTACGTAGTAAGTAGCATATAGGCTCTGTAGCCCAGAAGAGTGTAGCGCTATAGGTAGGTGTAGCTAGAGTGATAGGGAGAGTCAATATATGGTCAATGAACGGGAGATGGCAGACATTAACAGATTAATAGCCTGGGTTGCACACACGTGGCCCTAACAAAAAAGAACAATTGAGTTGGTCATATAAAAATGCAACACAGAAATCGATCACTCACAATTTCCTTCCAAAAATATTGTGTATTTTTGTGCTTGAGAACGACCCCGCTGACCATCTTCAGGCTGTGTAGTAATGCTAGCGCCTGAACCGCCAATTTGAACACCTGCACCTCATTGCCCTTTGGTATGTCTCCAACAGTAGGGAAAACAGTGCCCTACGGAGCAAAACAATGTAGGGAGGGATTGTGGCTGAAAAATATTCAACCGGAGAATTTTACTCCACTGCATTAGTGAGTTGATGCTGCTTACTTCAACGAAGGTCATCACAAGGAAGGCAGCCCCAGTAATCCTCTCCTCCGGACCCATGGGCGGGCTACAAAAAAGTGGCTCAGCCGCAATTCCTGGAAAAGTTCTGTGCAGCTCGGTGAGTATTCTGTTTTCTTTTTGGACCTACGTACATATTCCCTCATAATAATTATATGAAGGTGGTAGGTTTCAACAATGAATCTTCCACTTTATGCATTCTCTATAGATCACATACTGCACACACTAATACTCCAGCACACAGCTTACATTATCAATGTATTCATCTTTCAACCCCTGTGGGTTGAACTTCACAATAATTGCTCTGCACTCTGCTTCCTTGGAGTAAACTTTAAACACTTTGTCCCTCCTACAATGGAGAATGGCATATAGCCAATTTGTAACAGAAGTCATCAGGTAGAGAAGGAATAAATAAATCAAAGAGGATGCTCACTTTCCCAGGGACTTAAAGTTCAGCTCCAATCTTTGGCCAGTTGGACCCAATTTGCTTCTTACTTTGTCAAGGCTCTTAAGCTTCAGACCTTCTGGGCTCTGCAACTCCTCAATCAAAAGATCGATAGGTCTACTACTTACCTCAACACTGTCATCAACTCTACTAGCCATCTTTGCCAGCCCATGTAGAATCCTAGCCTAAATCTACTACTGTAAGTCACTGTTTCTATATAGGAATTGCTAAGGATACACACAGACACACATTTGCCCAGGCAAGCCGGCAATTAACTAACCACAAATGTATTATGTATGCATTAATTGCTGTAAACACACACATTTGCCCAGGCAAGCCCGCAATAAACTAACCACTTAATGTAATTATGCATGCATTGCTGTAAACTGTTTACACTGTAAAGGAATATATTGCATAATCATGACAACATCTTTGCATGTCATTACACTGCATTCAAGGGAATAAATCGCATTCACTTACATGCATTTATTGTTCTGCATAATGATAGGGAAGGAGTAGATACAGACACCACCTTGTGTTTTTTGTGCTACAATGTGTTACCACAGTTACGTACACACATACAATGTCATACAACTATAAACACAAACACACATACACACACACACACACACACACACACACATGCACACGCACACACACACACACACACAGACGTGCACATATGTCACAACATTTTATATAGTGACATCATACATGAATGTCACTACGTATATAAAATGGAGGGCGAAGCGGTGTGACTGCATGATACTGTAACAGATAGCAAACAAAGATACACATTCCCATTAACACACACTACACATTGCACATGTGTAACACACACAATCACATAACAGACATTCAAAGTGGGTTACATAAGTCTATCAAAGCATATCCTCTTCACTCAGGGGATTAAAGGCACAGTAGAATGGTGAGTGTCTGGTGTGTTAGACTGTGTATGCATGTTTGCATAAGAGTACTCACATATATACGTACACACGATAACACTTCACATGCATGACAACTATTGAACACTTCTGCTCTCACACGAGAGCTCTGACTAAACAGTACTGTGCTTCTTCAACAAATCATGAACATCTTCATTCACATTACAGCACACACTTGAGATGCATTTAAAGTGGATTAAATCACTTATACACAGACAATAGGTAATGAAGCCGTTGGGTTTGGATCAGTCTGAGTAGGTAAAGTGTAAAACCCGGACTGTGGAATGGAATGGACTCCGGAATGGACTGTGGACTGGACTAAATCTCCATGGTAACGGCAAGATAATGACATCACAAGCTATAATGATGTCATTAGTACTGTAATGATGTCATAACATAGGGTTACTAGGGCAACTCCACAGTAACGGTTACGTAAGCATATGCACGTTTAGAAAACGTCCAACAGCGCGCCCCATTGCAGTTTATGCATAGCACCTGCTCGTGTAGAATGCGCTCAGCCTGTTACTTGTTGGTCGTGCTGTTGCTAGTTATGTCCACCCCGCCACTGAACCCCATCGTTATCGTCCTCTCCTCTGACGAAGAGTCACTGCCGATCAAGCCACCGCCGCTAGCCGTTCAGCCAAGGATAGCCCCGCCGCCTGCTGCTACGTCAAAGACCGACGTGGGACAGCTGAAGACGCCTCTGCTGCTAGCCGTTCAGTCGGAGGATGACGAGGGGCTGCTGAAGACACTTCCGCCGCTAGCCGTTCAGTCGGAGGATGACGAGGGGCAGCTGAAGACATTTCCGCCGCTAGCCGTTCAGTTGGAAGATGACGAGGGGCAGCTGAAGGCACTTCCGCCGCTAGCCGTTCAATCGGAGGATGACGAGGGACAGCTGAAGACATCTCCCAAGCTAGCTGTGCAGTCGGAGGATGACGAGGGACAGCCCAAGCCACCCAAGGTGTTTACGCCAACTAAGAAGCCCCCATCCAAGTAAGTCCATTGCAATGTCCGTACAGTGGCTCATAGCCAGAGCATTTGACAGTGCCATGGCCATTACCGCATGCTGTTTACCCCACAATAGTGGCAATAGGCACTGCACAGGGAAACCTTCTGATTACTAGCTGATAGACTGATAATTAATGGTGCATTTGACTTCGACTTCAGTTGCACTTGTCTTGGTTTATTACGCAGATGCATACGGTTGGATTACTCCAGTGAGGAAGATCAAAGTGCAAACAGCGAAAACGATGACCGACCTGCTAAACGACAGAGGTAGGTCACTGGTTACATTTTTGCCATTTAGCCTGATTTTTTTGTGTTCTCCTTAATGATTGCAGCAGTTGAAGTCGTGATTGGTATATGGTAGGGGGCTCTAATTCCAAACGTTTTTCTGAATGAGTCTCTTTTCAGTGGAACGTGGTAACAGCCTGAAACTTTGGAATGTTCAGAATTAGGGCCCGTTCAGAAATAGGCCTGCCATTGTTACTTCTTAAAACAGCTGCAATATTATAATGCACACTTGCCCTCTGTGTTGATGTAGGCTTACCTTTCTGTCGGCATCAGAGTCTGACTCAGACGAACCACCAATGTCCCACTTCAATGCTGACCCTGAACTTCCTGTGTACTCACAGACGTCCACGGGCTACTTGGCCACTGAATTGATAGACATCCTGATGAGCGATTCCATCTCTGATGAAAAGGTGTGCCGTGTCCAGCCTTTGGGCGTGAACCACAACTGTACTTTTGTCATGGATTTGGACTCAGTTAGCATAGAAGACTTGAAAGCGGATGACCTAGGATCATGGAAATCAAATGGTACTCGCCGAATGTACTTCCAAGTCGACGAAAGGAACAAGGCTGTATTTGTCCAGGCGAAACCAACTCAAGCAGCTGGTTATTTTGTGCTGATTCGTCGTTACTTTATCCACACAAGTTACAGCAAATTCAGACGATGTATAGTGGAAATACAAGGTTAGTAAGCTACTAACATGACTGACATTGTGTGAAGTGCCATGCATGTAATGGTTTATATATGTGGTAATTTCTTCATATGTGCAAACATCTAACCCATGGTCACGTGCCGAATATGTACAAGCACAGTTACCTAAGCATGATGTGAACTTTATATTAATGTGTAAAGGAATATTCACTTGAGTGCAGTCACTGTAAAGCAGTGGTGGTCTAAAGCCGTCAGTAGTGGTTTCTCAGACAAGTGGTATTAAAAATGTTGGTTTCAAACAACTACTTGTGCCTGAGAAACCACCAGTGGTTTAAAACCACCACTGTTCGCAGTGTGTGGTCTGGCCACGAAAGTGCATTAGAGATGCTTCCTTTACTGTAGACTTGGAAGGAAATGTCAACAAGTTTGGCATGCTGCAGTATATGTTTGAGGGCCCAGAGGTTGACATAAAGGTCAAGCCTCATGGGAATTCTAAGATGGCTACCCCGTACTTCAGGACGGCCAAAAAGACGAAGGAGCGTATTAGAACCCTTGCCGCTACTTCAACACCAAAACATGTTGTGCAAACGATAACCCGTGAGCAGGGAGGGGAAATTGAAGCGAAAGGACCTACATTTCTGCCACGTGATAGGCAGCAGGTCGCTAATTTTCGACGAAGCATTGCGAAGCCAAAAGATAATGATGTATTGTACAGCATTATGATGGAGTGTAAACTGTCCCAGGGGAAGGGGGACATGTTTGTGCAGGATGTTAAGGCTGCACCAGAGCCACAGTCAGTTTTGTTTTACGACTGGCAAATAGATGATTTGGTTCGCTTCTGTACCAATAATTCTGACTTCTCGATACTCACTGTGGACACTACCTTCAACCTTGGAGATTTCTTTGTGACTCCCACTACCTATCACCACCTCATGCTCGAGGACACTCGCACAGGAAAGCACCCGATCATGCTTGGCCCGATCCTTGTCCACCAACGCACACAGTTTGCCACTTTTAATTACTTTGCCAGTACTTTGGTTGGCTACAACAAGTCGCTGCGAAATGTTTTGGCAATTGGCACAGATGGGGATGCCAATCTCACTGAGGCACTTGGTCACAGCTTCCCTTTTGCCCTACAGCTTCGCTGTTTCCTCCACTTCAAGAGGAATATCCAAGAGAAACTTCGCGACTTGGCCATCCCAAAGCATGTTGCCCAAGCAATTTTAGATGACATTTTTGGCAAGCGTGAAGGCAATGTTAAGATAGAAGGTCTGGTTGATGTTACTAGTGTGGAAGACTTCGATCGCAAACTTGACGCATTGGAAAAACTGTGGAATGCACTCGAGTCTCCTCATACCAGTCATGCTGGTTCCCAATTTTTTAGCTACTTCAAAC
Organism: Ianthella basta; assembly: GCA_964019415.1. Taxonomy (NCBI): domain Eukaryota; kingdom Metazoa; phylum Porifera; class Demospongiae; order Verongiida; family Ianthellidae; genus Ianthella; species Ianthella basta. Next base: position 4,031,015 of record OZ025872.1, on the reverse strand, counting down.
GTTCTGCTGCTGATGTTATTCGGCACCATATGCGAAAGGATCTTAGGGAAGCAGCAGGACTAGGGTCTCCGCCTGCGATATTCACGACTAACAGTTCTGAAGCGATGAACTCAGTGATTAAGAAGCAAGTGGCTTACAAGAAGACCCAGTGGCCAGAGTTTGTCCGTGAGATGAAAGAGCTTGTCGATTCCCAGCGGAGCGAGATCATTCGTGCGCTATCTGGCAGGGGTCGTTACAGACTAACCGAGAACTACCAAAGGCTGGGTGTGTCGCTGGATGAGTGGAACAAGATGCGTTCAGACCAACGCAAAAAAAATTGTTGAAAGGCTTAGCTCTGCTCAGTTGACTGCCCCTATGTGTCCGCATCCTAGGACAGCACAACCTGCTCATGTATCACGAGTTGACCCAGCCCACAGCAGTGCAGCTGCGTTGAGTGAGTTCCACTCTGAAGCCTGTTCCAGCACGTCAAGTAGCACTCAACAGCCACCCCATTCCATGAAGGGTTTGGATGTTAGTGCTGAAGATAGCGGAATCCACACTATTCCGCTGATAACGTTACAGGCAATCTGGAGCAAAGCAACATCACTGTTGCAATCTGACACAGCAATCACCCCAGCTCCAGGAACTGACAAACGAGTGCGCTGTGTCATGTCCTACCGTAGCGACACTCCCCATGTTGTGCGGCCCAAGGGAAGTAGCCAGTATGTCTGTGATGCAAACTGCCCACAGTGGGTTTCAGGCAATATCTGTGCACACACTGTGGCCGTTGCACAGCTAAACAACTCACTTCGCAAATTTCTAGACTGGTATGCGTCGTCTGCTGTTCAACCGAACCTGACCACTTTGGCAATGACAGGTATGCCGCCTGGTAGAGGTCGAAAGGGCAACAAGGCACCAAGAAGCAGAAAGGTAACACGTACAGCCTCTCCAGACACCATTGTTCCATCGCCACACTCTCTTAGCTGTCTCTCTCCTGCACTGCATCCTGCCGAACCTCAGCCCTCTGTCTGTCCCACAATGTATCCTGCTGTGCCTCAGCCCTCTGTCTCTCCAACAATGCATCCTGCTGTGCCTCAGCCCTCTGTCTCTCCAACAATGCATCCTGCTGTGCCTCAGCCCTCTGTCTCTTCTACAACGGATCCTGCTGTATCTCATCCCCCTGCGATCCAGCCATCTGTGCTTCCTACGGCTACATTTGCAACTCAGCCACCACTTCCTATGGTATTAATGGGTCAGTCCAACAACTCGACATTCAATGGTACTATAGGTAGCTGCTCAGTCCAGTCATTCCCGACACATGTGCAGCAACCTTTAGCCCCTTCTACCATGTACACTGACAGTCCTTTCCAACCTTCACATATTCTGCCTGCGAATCCGAATCCATTCTATGTGAAATTCATTACAGGGAACATCCGTACTTGCCAGGGCTGTAGAGGTACATTGCGCACAGCAGATGGAAGCATACCAACTCCACCTTACGACCTTGCCATTGCAAGGGCTGAACGTCGTCAGTTCCGAGACTCTTCTGGTACACTTATTACACCCCGGAAGGAGACAGCTGCTCATTACCACTGTAGACTTGAGTGTGTGATAGCAGTGGAACCAAACTTTGCACCACTCAGCCTCAATGTACCATCTGATGTTTACAGTAGGCTTTCTCCAGTCCACAGACAATACCTCTATGGCGCTTTTGGGCTAAGTCTCTGACTGACATCCGCTATTATTCACTTACATACACTGACATGGTTTTGTTTTGTTTTTCATTTCATTCATTGTGTTGTTCTGCCATATGCTGTTAATGTGATATCACGTAATTCGTCTACTTGCCTGTAATGTAATGTAATGTACTGTTATACATGTACCATGATTTTGGACGTTATCATTCAGAATCTGTAACATTTTTTTATTATGAATGATTCTTGTGTCATGATTTTGGACGTTACTCTATAACATTTGTATTCTGAATGATTCTTGTGTCGTGATTTTCCCTTTATCATTCTGTAACATTATTCTGAATGATATTTGTTTAATGATTTTGGACAGTAATAATTATTCTGAGTGATCTTTGTTTCATCATTCTGCACAGTTATCCAGTAACATCTATCTTGTACAAATCTTTCATATTGTAATGATATTGTGATTCTTGGTTCATTGATGGTTTTCAATTGTTTGTCCATTACGATTACAGTTAGGCAAGTAGCTAGTGCATGTGAAGTCAGCAAAGTCGAAGCCAAAAGCAAGCGAGCTTGGCTTGACAAATAGAAGTATCCAGAAACTGTCTTCTCCCGTCAATGACATAGGCAAGGCGGCAACCTTGCGCAAGTAGCTAATGTGTGGGAAAGTGCATGCTTCTAACATTTTAGCTTGGCTCCATTTGTAATCGTGAATGTGCCATTATTCACCCCTGATGGTGGTATTGCGATCCAGCCATGTACCATTATGGACCAGTCCGCAGTCCATTCCGCAGTCCATTCCGGAGTCCATTCCATTCCACAGTCCAGGTTTTACACTTTACCGTCTGAGTAAACCTAACTACTGTCGCACCTGAATGCCCTGTATAATTTTTCACCATGCCTGTGTAAAAGGTTGATGACTGTATCAGGATTGTTAGTGATCTCCGGGAATCCACCTAATTCATTGTTCCTGAATCCATCATAGCTCCCTCTCTGCAACAAGCAGCAAGAAGTAATGTGATAATGTAGTGCAGAGCAACTGCTTTTGTTTACCCTACAGTGAAACCTGTCTAAGAAGGCCACTGTGTTAGGCAGCCAACTCCCTAAAACAGCCAGCCTCCCTGGCTCCAAATAGCACTAAAGCATTGCAATCTACCTCTGTAAAGCAGCCACCTCTTTATAAAAGTCAGCTAGAACTGGCCCACAGGTGGTTGTCTTAGACAGGTTTCACTGTAGCACATACATTTTCATACATACTGTATACCATGATCTAATGTCATTGTGTCTCATGATCATTGCTACATTGTTGGATAAATCAAATTGATCATGACAGATACATAGCCGAATCAGTCTTGTATCTACTTGCGATCAATTCACCTTTACACATATTACTTATTACGTACTCCTTGGCACATTAATATAGGTACTTATGGTGTAACAACACCACACTACATAGTACACTACACACAACATGACACCCAATCCAAACAAGCACATGTATATGTACATGTACACCTTTTATACCCGAAGCCCCACCTTCACAGCACAGATCTGCCTTAGGCAACACACTGCCTTAGCAAATTCCAGTTCTTCATCGTTGAATCCCTTCGCTGAGCTCTGTCGGTAAGCCTTAACCACTTCACTGACCTCTGCATCGGTGGCTACATGTGGAATGGGCATTATATTCATGTACTGGACCTGCTTTAGCATAGAAATGATGCACGTACAGTACGTAAGTAGTATAATTGTATATACACTTTGCATACATAGCTATAGAAGGATAGTGTAAAATAAATTTCATCCAATTGCAGAAAGGGTTCGACGTACATGCCTTACATACACATACATACTGTAGGTGTGAAGGTAGAGACTAGCCAATAGTAAGGGCCATATGCTGCTAGCCTACTATTACAATATGAACAACGACAATTCAAATGAGCAAGAGTGATAATCAAATTGATAAAGCGAGAGCTCAGACCACGTCTACAAGCACCTAATGATGATGTTAAAAGGAATGAAGATTAAGGCTTACAAGTGAACTGATAACAATTAATAAACATTACTTGGTCAGCGTTGTGATGACTCAGGCTGTGTGCATTAAGTTACGTAAATAGAGTGTTGTATGAATAGTACATTCAGCATTTACTTGAATAGACAAAGTCCACAGGCTCTTCTATAGTGTAGCTCCCTATGTCCATGAAAGGCAAAAGCAAGGAACTAACGTCCATTAGCGGGTCACCGTTCTTCTCATACTTCCAGTGAAGTATTGCTCGGACTTCTGTCATCTTCAGAATGACACACAAATACAGCATATCAATGCAATACCATGCTGTATAGTGAGGATACTGCTCACACACACACCACACCCAACACACACACACGCGCACACACACACGCGCGCACACACACATACACACACACATGCACACATGCACACATGCACATGCACAACACAAACAATAAGTGCACACACTAGTCTCATGTGGCAGGCCCCATATACGTGTCTGCTGGCCATTTTAGTGACAGTATGCACACAGTCATAAGTTACGTGCCATACCCATCTCTGTGTGTGTATAAGGTCTAGTTCCCAAGATGTCAAGTACACACATGCACGCATGCACGCACACACACCTGCACGCACATGCACACACACACACCTGCACGCACACATGCACACACACACATTCGCACACACACACACACACACACACACACACACACACACACACACACACACATTTGCACGCACACACACACACACACACACACATGCACACACACACACACACACACACACACACACACACACACACACACACACACACACACACACACACACACACACACACACACACACACACACACACACATTTGCACGCACACACACACACACACACACACATGCACACACACACACACACACACACACACACACACACACACACACACACACACACACACACACACACACACACACACACACACACACACACACATGCACACACACACATTCGCACGCACACACACACACACCTCATCATTGAAGACAAAGTTGTCAATTCCAAGGCTACCATGGACAACACCTGTGTAAAGGAATACCAGATCACCACATTAGCCAGCAGTTATTGCTAACCATACAGTAAATGTACAATGTCATACAGGTAGCATTGCACAATTCACTAAGAATAACTCACCAAGACGGCTGCTCGTTGGCTTTCTGCCTTTAGAGATTTCACTGAAAAGGTAGCTCTCCGGGTCAGATCCAAGCAACCATCTCCACCACCCAACAGTCTTCCTGTACTTCTGCTTGCAGGAGTCCACCTGTAGGGGTCAGTATGCACATAACAAGCAGAGGAAGAACTGAACATTAACCGGTCTACTCGTACTTATGTACAAAGACAATGCCTGCACAGTTACAGTGCTTGTGTGTTTGTAGCACTTACAGTGTGCTACATCATGTTTTTTGCATGTGTGTGAGTGTGTGTGTGTGTGCGTGCATGTGTGTACTTGAGGTCTTGTGAACTAGACCTTAGCTGTTAGGAAGGGAAGCAAGAATAGACACAAATGGTCTGTACTGTTGGTACAGTGGTTCTAGGACAATGCCTACAGTCCACTAAAGCATAGGGGGCTGAACCCTTTAAGAGCAAGAGCAGTCGTACAGGGTAAATCGCATGCTTAATAATTACTTCCTGACCTTCACACCCAAAGCCCTTACACTCGTACACAATAGAAAGAAATGAGCTACATACGTATGTATACAACGTTCATGCAACTACAGTACTCACCACTTCCTGCCAATAAGTCTGCGTGCTCACGTGCTCCATAATAACTTCCCTGCTACCAAGCACTACTCCATGCACCTCTGCCAGTTTCCTCATTGCTGCTACGTGCATTTGCACTACATCGCCTCCAGCTCTCAGGATTTCTCCAACAGTTTTAAAAGTAGGTCCCTAAAGAACATCCACAACAAGATAGGACAATGGCCCAGGACAATTTCCACACAATTTTTGACCAAATGTCTGGTCGAGTACAGGAGTCCACCTTTGAGAGACCCCCCTGGTGAAGGACCACCCTTTGTACGTATAAGACCAGCTTTGCTACAGAACAGCTACAGAACAGAGAAGGAAGTAGGCTCACCGCAATGAAACGGAGTACAATAAACTCAGTCCCGACGATTCGCTTCTCAGCAGCTGTACTACGAAAGATGGGTTCTGGCACAATACCCTGCAACCTGGAGTAAATTTGTTTGAGAGTTCTGTACTCCTTGTGCACCTATGGGGCAATAAAGTGACAGAAATCCTTCACTTCTGTTCATTAATCATATGAACCTTCTCTCATACACACAACCTACATCGTCAGTTTGTGGGTCCCTGATTCCAAGTGGATTGAACTTCACAACAAAGCCCTGCTCCCTGGGCTTTTCCTCCGAATGAACCAAAAAGACCTTTCCCTTTCTGTAGCAGCAGAGAATGGTTGAATTGAATAAGAGCACTCAATAGTGGAAAAAGAAAACATTTAATCTCAGGGGGCACTCACTTTCCCAAGGCTTCATAGCGGAGCCTCAGTCCTTGGTCAGTTGAGCTGAATTTACTTCTTAACTCCTGAAAACAAGCATTACCTTCAGGCCTCTCCAGTGCCCCAACAAAACGAGTAATTGGTGGCTGTGTAGCCATCTCTGTCACTGTTCAGTTACTAATGCTGGTGGCCATTTTTGCCAGCTCACGTGGAGTCTACGTCACTGTTACTAGGGAATTGTCATGGACAGCGCGCGCACACCCACACAGACACAGACCTGCCCAGGCAAGCCTGTGTGAGTTTCTGCCCTCGCACACAAACATGGCCCTATCTCTCTGTGTGCACAGTAACATCGCTAATGCAACATTTGGACTTACCAAATCAATTAGCCAGGACTAAAAGCATATTACACAGTCATGAAATTAAACTGCCAGCTGAAGTAGCCGCATCAATTACTCATCCCACATGCATATAGGGAGGTTCTTCATATAGGGAGATCACCTTGCATCACTGCAGTTAAATACTAGTACAGTAAACACATATTAAACAGCAAGCATAGTGCAGTAAAACAGCATAAATAACAGTGTTCCTGTATAGCAGTACTGTTTAATATTACGTTTTAGCACGTAACTACATGTACAATACATGCACTGCACTAATAATATAATAGTGGCATGTATAAGCAAATAAGCAAGACCCTAACTACTTTACTACGTTTGGCTTGAAAATGCAACACGAGAGGCAGCCATTTTCTCACACCTCAGCACCATGTTTGAAAGTCATTCCTCCTTCTGCAAAATGTACCTCCTGTAATAAGGTCCAATGACGGGCATGTCCTTAAAGGGAACGGTGAATTTCCAAGCTGCCCAGATAAAAATGACTACAAATAGGGTCGCCCATGCCGTCAAGAAGTACCAGGGGACTGGTTTGGTAATGATGTACCATCCGAACTTGAGCTCAACCAACACCTCAACTGTGATGATGGTGAACATGATCCAAGACTGCCGGCCAATGATAGCGTTATTGTCACTGTCAAAAGGAAACACACATTTGTAAATGAGAGAGTGCAATAATGACATTGTACATTATAACAGTTAACAACACAGAGGACGGCCGACAAACTGGGACACCATCACTCGTTGCACACGCTAAGCTCATGGGATTAATAGAGTACACATACGTACGTACCTGTGTGAGTGCATAGTGGATGGTGTGAGTGTATGTACATGTACGTATGTGACTAAGAATACTGAATGTTGGACATACGTACATACTTACATGTACATGTACAAAACTAAAAACAAGGAATCCTGCAGGGTGGCTTGTGTCATTGTACACACTCACCGGCTGTTGAAGTAGTCGTAAACCTCTCTGAGGGCGACAGCTCCACTGGGGGCGTAGACAATGAGCCGGAAAAGGTTGAGCTCGTGGTTGATAGGGATCCAGAGGATTGCCTTGAGATAGAAGGTGTTGAGCTCCTGGACCAGCCACTGGGAGAGGGAAAGGAGGGGAGGGGAGGGGAGGGGGGAAGAGAGGGGAGGGGAGGGGAGGGGTGGGAGGGGAGGGGAGGGGAGGGGAGGGGAGGGGAGGGGAGGTAAGGGAGGGGAGGGGAGGGAAGGGAGGGGAGGGGAGGGGAGGGAGGGGTGGGAGGGGAGGGGAGGGGAGGGAGGGGTGGGAGGGGAGGAGAGGAGAGGTACACAAAAAGGGAAGAGAAAGGATAGCGTTGTCCAGAGAGGAGGAAGAGATGGAAAGAAGTAGAGATGAACAGTGCAGTTAGGATGAACTCTGTCACTGTGCACTTTCTCTAATTTCACAAATTCAAAGATTATGTCAGCTAGAGTAATAATAGTACGAACATAATCACCATCAATAATAGTCTGAAATGTACAAACACAACCCAACAATGTGCACTATGCAACCACCAGCTGCAAATGGCTAGAAGCCCCAGTATCCACTCTTCAACCTCACTCTCCTATTGGCAAACTCACAATAATGGCGAGAACGAAGACAAAAATGAACCTCGTGAAGCTCTGTGTGTAGCCCCACTGGAAGCTGGTCCAGTAGTAGGGGGTGAACTGACCCACCGCACGCTTCACCTTGCCCCTACACAGAATGCAGCAATCACAGCCAGTAAGAGATGAAGGGACAGCCATAGAGAGCATACAAAGAACCACATTTGATAAGGCGTTCTCAATAACGTCAATACACACATTTGTGTGACATACGTAAAGTAGATGCAGCCTACTGTATATAAACACACAGTTTTGTAACTGATAAAGACCAAAACAAAACTGGTCGAAGCGTATTGCTGGAACCAGACCTACAGCTACGTGAATGCTCATCAACGCTCCATACGTCTGCTATATAAATACAACTTACAGTACTGCATGTTAATGCTGCAATGATTAGTGTGGATGGGGCTAACCTACTGTACCACTGAACTTGAATTAATGCCTACACACTACTACTGTACGTAGCTACTGTACATACGCACACGTACTTACAACATGGTCAACTCACTTCAAACTTGGAATCTTATACAACTTCCTCCAGTGATAGGTCTGCAGGTGAAGAGAAAGTGTGGGATGTAACTATTTCAGGGAGCTAATCAGATTGCTGAATAACGTATGGTCTAGTGGGCCTATTTTGTGTGTGCATGTGGGAGGAAAATTTGGTAGGATACTCCAACCATCACACACACACACACACACACACACACACACCACACACTCACAACCCCTCCTCATACATACACACACACACGCACACCACACACACACACACACACACACATACAACCCCTCCTCACACATACACAATGCGACTCCATCACAACTCACCTTCATGGAGAGGTATTCACAAGTCTTCATTCCAAGGTATATTCCAAGACCATTACAAATGAGAAAGTCCATTGCCCACTGGAAGGACAGCACAAGCATGGAGTAAAATGAAAGGATGCAAATAATGAACACACACACACACACACACACACACACACACACACACACACACACACACACACACACACACACACACACACAGACACACCACACACACACACACACACACACACACACACACACACACACACACACACACACACACACACACACACACACACACACACACACACACACACACACACACACACACACACACACACACACACACACACACACAGTGTACTACGTAACTATGATAACCACTTAGCTCACATGGTCCCACCAGCACTCCCCGAAGTTAGGCAGCTGTGACTCCAGTGTATACTCTAGGAACTCAAAGCCTGCACTGATGATGGTGAGGAGCCACACATCCCGAATAATGAGGGCCTGCAGTGAGGGGAGGGGAAGAGAGTGGAACAAGGGACAGGGGAGAGAGGGGGGATAGGGTGACAGAGGGGGACAGGGGAGGACAAGGGGGAACAGAGGGGAGACGGAGGACAAGGGGGGCAGTAGGGACAGAGGGGACAGGGGGAAAGTAGGACAGGTTGGACAGGGGGGACAGAGGGAACAGGGGGGACAGGGGGGACAGGGGGAAAGTAGGACAGGTTGGACAGGGGGGACAGAGGGAACAGGGGGGACAGGGGGGACAGAGAAGACAGTGGGACAGGGGGGACAGAGGGGACAGGGGGACAGAGGGGACAGGGGGGATGAGGGGGGGACAGGGGAACAGGGCGGACAGGGAGGACAGAGGGGACAGGGAGGACAGGGCGGACAGAGGGGACAGGGGGACAGGGCGGACAGGGGGGACAGAGCGGACAGGGGGGACAGAGTGGACAGGGGGATAGGGGGAACAGGAGGATAGGAGGGACAGAGGGAACAGGGGGATAGGGGGAACAGGAGGATAGGAGGGACAGAGGGAACAGGGGGATAGGGGGAACAGGAGGATAGGAGGGGCAGAGAGGACGGGGGGGGGGGGGGGGGGTCAGGGGGGACAGAGGGGACAGGGCGCACAGGGGGGACACAGGGGACAGGGAGGACAGGGGGGACAGGGGAGACAGAGGGGACAGGGTGGACAGAGGGGACAGGGGGGACAGGGCGGACAGGGGGGACAGGGATGACAGGGGGACAGAAGGGACAGGGGGGACAAGGGAGACAGAGGGGATAGGGGGGACAGGAGGACAGAGGGGACAGAGAGGACATGGGGGATAGGGGGACAAGGGGGACAGGGCGGACGAGGGGGACAGGGGGGACAGGGGGGACAGGGGGGATGAGGGGGGACAGGGGGGCAGAGGGGACAGGTGGGACAGAGGGGACCGGGGGGACAGGGGGGACGGGGGGGGACAAGGGGGACAGAGGGGACAGTGGACAGGAAGAACAGAGGGGATGAGGGGGGAGGGGGTAAGGAGGACAGAGAATAAGACAGAGGGTGGGTCAGACGCACGCACACCTTGACATACCACCCTAACAAGTGGCTCAATACAAAGACATCCATTTTGTCCATGATGTTGTGGAATATCCCATTGGGATGGTCCGGAGTGAACAGCCGGCAATCCTCACAATAGGTCCTCTCCGGTGGGGGCTTCCCCAACTCTGGGTCATAAATACGCAACATTTGCCGAGCAGTGTCCACATCCTACAGAGAGGGAAGGCAGAACAACATGAGACAAAAACATTGAAACTACTGAATGACAAAATGAAAGGCACAATTTCCTTCAAAAGCATTACAGTATACAGCTTTATGTTTAGCATACATGTACATGTACGTAATATTGTGTTATACTGCTAAAACCAATAAACAAAAGTGCATCATTCAAGAGTCAATCCAGACAGGAGATGGGGTCATTGTCCCCAGAAGTCACACAACAGTAGAGCAACGACTAAAATGTAAGAAGCTTGCAACGGTTAGTGTCACAAACAAGCTAGTCGCTATAAACCAGTGTATTGGACCTAAGTTTGTATTATGTGTATTGTATGTGCATGTTGCGAGCTGCACACGTGTGTGGCCGTTTACACTAAGGACCTATTGTTCATATTGACCATTCACACTTATCTTGATTAGTTTTTTTAATCCAGATTCCAAACCAGTTTAACTTGCTAGTGTAAACAGGCCTATGGTGAAGGCTAACCTTTCTACAGGAAAGGAAAGAGGGATTACTATTCTACCAACAGTAACAAAGGGAGAAAGGAGCTCAAGCACTCCACACTATGGAAGGAAGAGGATTGTGGTTCTGACCCATAATTCAACATCGAATAATGTTTCTCACCTGAAACAGAACGTAGATGAGACCCAACAAGTACAGAATGGAGACACATAAGAAGAATCGCCAGAAATCTGTGGATAAGGCAGAGGGAACGCATGATCTCCAATGTGTGCAAGGTTGAGTGAGTGTGCTTCCATGCATGTGCATGTAACTGTGAATGTGTAGGTTAGGTTATATAGTGTGTGAACATGCACTTGACACTGAGCACTGAGTGTGTGCGTACGTACGCACACATGTACATACAGCGAACTACATAGCAGCAACACACATCATTCACCATCCTCCATTCACAAAACACACTGTGCACATAGTCACTCAGTTCATTGCACATCCAATGAACACCACATCCAGTCGTGCCGCACTCACAAGGGTGAGGACGTTTAAAGGGACCATCCGGCAGGTTGACCACGCCTACCACAATGAACATGCCAATGACAGCATAGATCCCTCTGCAGACAGTGGGTCATAAGTACATACACACACAGTACATGTATGCAAGCAGTGTAACATCACGTCAGATTGAAGACAACGCACACATGGTGGTCACAGGAACCTCTCTACTATATTATGGACTCCATTGGGACTATGCAGCCCAAATGTCCTCATTAGAGAGGTGTCCTTATTTCAGAGGTAGTTTAGTACACATCTCTTTGTAGCACCCGGTGCCCGGTGTGGACAACCAACCCGAAAAAGGTCTGGGTATCACCACACTGAATATCAAGGGCAAACAATATTGTCACAACAGCACTGAAGAACCACAAGAGCATCTACTTTCATTGTTTTTGGTCCAAAGGAACCACTTTTGGGGGGAACAAATACAGTATTTGCGTGATCGACTATCATAGTGCTAAAGGGAAATGAAATTCAAGTAACCATGACGATTTGTGTACGACAGATGATGGTGACTTTCTCTCACCTTCTGTGGTTGGTGTTGGGGTCAGCAGCTGGGAGGCTGATGAGGGACTCATAGAAGAGGATGCTTGCTACAATCACCAGTGCAGTGACAGTGTGTGCTCGCCTACAGACAAGGAAATGAGAGAAAGAGGAAGGGAAATGGAGAGGAAGGGTGTAGAGGGTAGAGGGAGGAAAGACGGGAAGGAGAGGGGGAGAGGGTTGGGATGTACAAACGCACAGAAAGTGTGTGTGTGTGTGTGTGTGTGTGTGTGTGTGTGTGTGTGTGTGTGTGTGTGTGTGTGTGTGTGTGTGTGTGTGTGTGTGTGCTTGTGTGCATGTATGTGTGTGTGTGTGTGTGCACGCTCGCCTGTGCATGGTGTGTGCCAGCACCACAACAGTGTGCCATTAATAGCAGCTGACATTGACCTCCACAATCATACAGATCTATACCACAATCAACTTAAGCACTGCATTACAAAACCACAGAGTGATACTATCTACCTCATATAACAACACAAATAATGCTATACACAATAGGATAGCCCAAGACTCAAGGTTAATGAGCACAGTTCACCCACCCAACTGTCTAGGGGGACACAGTGACATCACAATGCCCTGTGCAGTAAAGCCCATTCAACCCTGATCAATGTGTGGAGAAGAACCTACCTACAACCCTTTGCGTGTGCAAGTGAGTCAGCTTGAAGCATGGACCTAGACCACTGACAACGTCACCATTAGCAAGGGCCTTAGCCATGTGCACATGCGTAGGTACTCTAGCATACGCATTCCATTTTCAGTTTGGACAAAACCCAAACCCCACTAGGCATCATTATCAGTTAATATGTACAGGAAAGACCTTTGGCCCATGACATTCTAACACAAGAGGGAGTCAGCTAATGCATAGACTATGTGTATATATACAGGTATGTACATACACCAAACAGTACCACTGGCTGAGGAGGAGGTTGTGACCATGTGAGGACAACTATGCAGCAACAAAACACTGGTGGCGATGTTATCACACAGGTGGACTGCATTGTGCATACCTAAGTGTCTTTTTGGCAAATTGATACAAATCTCTGGTTAAGACAGCTTCACTGGCACACATGCAGCCATGCCAGGCGCTGTGCATGCGTACATGTACAGGTCAGTATACACATTGCACTTGAGAACTACGTGCTCCGCTACTAGGTGGCTACTACTGGTCGTGCCATTGCAGTAATCGAGAAGTACTCCACTACATACATACATACCAGGAGTGGCTAGTGGATGGTTGGGTGTGGGAGAGGGTGTCATCTTCCTGTGCAATGTGCAGTAGCTGAATACAGGGAGAGCCTCATGTGACAGTGTGTAATGCATGCAAATGCTATTGCACAAGCCAAATGATTAGTGATACCTTTCAGTGAGGGCACAGTGCCATATTCATTGCCTCAAGGAGGGCTCTCATAGAAACAGGAAAGATTGCGTAGCTTACAAAAACAGCCTAGAGACAACACTACATACCAGCTAAGGCTCTGGTTTCCTACAGTTTCCGCCTATCATCACACGGCACTGGGTCTCCTGGCACACACACGCACCACCGTCACTGAGTGATGTCACTGACCCATCGACATCACACACAGCAGAAAGAGGAAGTTCTGAGGCATGACAATTGGCATCACACACAGAAACTCTGAAATCACCGACTACACCTCATTCAATAGCAGCTCTGCCATTAACAGTGTGTGGCTACAGGTCTAATGCAGTGGTGCATTCCACAGCTGTGAACGATTACTACTTACTAGTGAATAATTTGTACACAATAGAAGAAGAGGATTGCGTAGCTGTGCCAATGATAACACTCACACCTCATCTCAACCACCAATTGGTACATATCTCTACTTGAAGGCTATCACAGATTGTTTGTAAGTAGAATGGAAGGCCAATGTGCTTCCTGTTACCATGGTCACTTGGGTGCGAGAGGATAACCCTGACATGTGGGCTCCAGCCACTTTTACTTTCCACAGGTGATCGCTCATCCAAAGAGAAGACTACATCATCAATAATGCCAACCAAATGATGTAGGTGGCATGTAATGGTATGATATAAAACAGACCTGGGACTCGAGGTTTAACTGATAAGACAGCTTGGCACCACTTTAGTTACAGTGGTTTCACGATTTCTAGTCTCGATTGACATTTGCGCATTGCACTCGATCATGTGAGTAAAGTAAGTATTGAAAGGATAGGCTCACACGGGATAGGCACATGCTTCGATCTACATGTGAACCTATCATTCCAATACCTTACTCATGTGGTCGAGTGCAATGCACAATGTCAATCGGGACTAGATATCATGAAACCGCTGTATGAAAAACAGAGTAGTATATAGACACTGTATAGTGCGATGGTAATCTCCTTCCTAAAGAGAGTACTGCCCTCAGTTGTACGTACGGTTACAAGGGGACACAAATATGACCAGTAAAGCCTATCCATAGTGTGAATGATCTGGAATTTCGCTTGAAGGACTTTGCACACACACATGGCCCAAGGATGGCACATAAATTAAAACTCTACGGAAGTACAGCGTGAACTCCAACAGTCCTACTCCACTTCCAAGACACGAATGGTGCAAACTGCTACCCCAAAATACCACACACCAGATAGGAATTTCAACAAGGATACAACGTCCCTTGTGAAGGCTTAATTAGCACATGTGCCTCACAACTCACCAAAGAAACGAGTCTCCTTCGTCGGAGAACGTCTCCGTGTTGTTCGGCGACACGCCCTCGGACTGAAAGCGCTTGCGCGAAGAAGGCCCGTCCGAGTGGTAGCCCGTACCGTTTCTTCGCTGCAGCGGCATTCCCTCCGACCCGTTGTTCAGCTGCCCGTCCCTCAGAGGTGATCTCTTGAGTTCTTCTGTCGACATCCCCTCGGCCTACGCAAGCACAGCTGGAACGTCAATGGTCGTTACACGTGAAAGAGAATGAGAAAATTAAAGGAAAATCCCCATGGGCATATGGGCCACAGGTGTGCGTTTAAGATTGCATCAGCTGCGTCATGTGACACAAGCCACGAGTGTTTGTTTGTCATTGGTTACGCTTGAAAGAGTAAGTGAAGTTGTATGGTACACAGTGAAACCAACCTAGGGTGTCTTATCTAGCTATGGCAGTACCCTGCCCTTACTGCATGCTTCATTCTGAGCATCCAGTGAGTAGCTAATGGTGTTGTGGCTAGGTGCTCTAACTACAGTAGTCCACTGTAGATACTTGCATGTGGTGACAGTTACTCTACTGTGCTGTGCTACCACATATTTCATAGTGTCTGAGTGATAGCTATATAACTGCTACTATGGAACATAATTATGTAGACACATGTACGTATGTAAGGATGCTATTCATCAGTGGTTGTCCACAGTGGTTAGCTTATGACTTTGGTCCACTGTTGTCCATAGAGTGTGTTATGTATACATGCTGAACTAGCCAGCATAGATTATGTATTGTGGCTAGTGGGTAGTTGATCAAGCACTTGCATAGCAGAAAATTCACTGTAACTCGGGACGTTTCGGACATATAGGCCTTCATCAGCTGATAAACATCATAGACTATCATATTTGTCCGTATAGAGGCCAGGCTAGAATAGAGGTCTGCCACCACACCTGTGGCCACACCAATATGGCTGCCAGCAGCATCCAAAGATCTATTCAGCACTGTTACACACTTCAAGAGAAATCTTTGGAAGTCGATTATATTCTGGGACCCTTGTTTGAAAGGAATGTGATCGATTATCACCTAATGTTGGCTATAGACAGTGAACGAGTGAAATTTAGGAAGAACCGTCTACTGATCAACCACCTCTACAAGCAAGATCATTCTGTCATTCGAACATATTGTGATATCCTAGAGCAGAGTGCCGAATCCAGTGAGTGTGGTGCTCTCGCCCATGCACTCATTGCTTTTGAAGTCAAGAAGCGGTTGTTGGAAGATGTAAGAGAAGACAGTTACGAGGAATGGGAAGAATGGAAGAAGGAGATTATGTGCTTCCTGTGTTTCATTGATCCCACGTGCACAGCGTCTTCAAGAGCTGTATTTCCATCAAGTGCAAGGGTTCCTTCACGAGTGCAAACAACTGGTATTCTCACTGGCAAGTTCCATCAGACAGTCACCAACACTGTTATCAATCTAGATCGGCAAACAGCAGAAGTAGTTGTAGACCTGATAATGAAGAAAGGCTACCCGGTAGACCTGAAAGTGGCCGCATTGCAAGTTGGATCTAACGACAGTGAAAGGTACATCCCAAAGTTGGAGTCTGAAGGTTTGGCTCTGTGCAGTCAAGAGGACTGCCAAAATCCTCTTACACTAGAGTTTCGTCTACATACACATTTGGCATGGTGCTATTTTATCAGTAACCCTGCGAAATTCAGGGAACATTTTAATGCTGCTGTTTTCCTTCAATACGATGTGGGCTATGATGTTGTGTTAGCAGACCTTATGCTAATACATGGAGCCTCACTCGCATACGATGCTCTACAATCAGACAGCCTTACACCGGAACTGGAGCAGCTTATTGTAAAGACAGTGATTCCTGCTGCATTGGAACATGGCAAGAGAAATGCTGTGAACTTTGATTCTGTCATTTTCTTGGAAACAGCTATGTCTGATGTACTGTTCATCTACATTGTCTTGGCTGAGTGCCATAAGCGAAAGGGGAACAGGGATGGAATGACTTCGCACATGAAGTCCATGAAGAAATTGGCCCAGAATTGTGATTACAAGCTCATGGTTTGGAAAGCTCTTGCGCCTCCTAACGTTGCCAGCTACAAAAGAAGAGCTGTTAGAATGCAATGATCCATCACAACTCCTCCGATGTTCTTGTGTTGATGGATTGGCTGAAATGGAGGAGGTGCACAGCCACTCAACTGCGACCAAACTGTGTTTCTGGCTACAAAAGCCGGTAAAGTGGGTGTCATCATGCCCCAGTGCAGAAAGAGTCAAGCTTTTCAAAATTGTTCTATTTTTCCTGTTTGCTCTGCTAGCTGTTTGTGCATATTTTGTCATTATTTCTTGAATTTTATATTATGTTTATTTCAGTAAGAAATGTAGTATAATTTGGGATTCCACCATTATTGCATGCCCATTCGCCAATCATTTTTATCACTGAACCATTTACCTTTTTCTACTACTGCGTCTTTATTTGTGTTATGTGCCCCGTTGATACCAGCTGCAGCTATAACAATGCAATACAATATGAATACATGTCATACGTAAAAATTATATAATTATATGCTAGATAATGATGTCATGACTGTGACGTCACAATGGAAACGTGCACACATTGTGGGTAGAAAATGTCACAGTGCGACTTGGTGCGTACTCTGTCTGAAGCTGTCTCCATAGACGGTATCTCTAAGTGTCCAGCACAAGATCAGCGCTTAAGACACATCGAGTAATCAGAGGTGAGCAATCCTCTTATAGGCGCTCCAGCCAAGCAGATCCATACATTACAGAGATACGTACATTTCCAGAGAACACGTTGGTAGTGGTATCTTTTGATCCAAGGTGAAACTTGTGAAACTCAAGTGTGTTCTTCCTGCCCATGAACTCATTGCTTCAAGAGTCAGAAAGCTGTTGTCAGAAGATGATGAATGGGAAGAATGGGAGAAGGACATTCTGTGCTTTCTGAGTTTCATCGACCCCACAGCCTATTCAAAAGCCGTATCTCCTTCAAGGGCTAGGCATCCTCCACGTTTGCAACCAGCTGGTATTCTCACTAGCAAGATCCACCAAACAATCACCAACACTGTTATCAATCTGAATCGACAAACGGCGGAAGTAGTCGTAGACACACTAATGGGTAAGGATTACCCAGTAGACCTGAAAGTGGCCGCGTTACAAGTCGGATGTAACGACAGTGAAAGATACATCCCAAAGTTGGAGTCTAATGGCCTGGCTCTGTGCCGTCGAGAGGATTGCCAAAATCCCGTTACACTAGAGTTCCGTCTACACGCACACTTGGGATGGTGCTACTTCACCAGTGACTCTGAAAAGTGTAGGGAGCACATTAATGCCGCTTTACGCCTACAGCACCTCGTGGACCACGATGTCTTGTCCGCAGGCCTCATGCTAATACATGGAGCGTATCTAGCCTATGATGCCTTGCAGTCAGACAGCTTGACACCGGAGCTGGAACGGCTCATTGTGAACACAGTTATTCCAGCCACATTGGAACATGGCAGCAGAAATGCGGTTAATTTTGACTCTAGCATTTTCTTGGATATGGTAATGTCTGGCGTACTGTTCATCTACATTGTCCTGGCAGAGTGTCATAAGCGAAGGAGCAACAGGCGCGAAATGACTTTGCACATGATGTCCATGAAGAAGTTGGCTGAGAAGTGTGATTACAATCTAATTTATTCACTCTTGGGGGACACGGAGACCTCGTGGTTTAGCAAGCTTGCCCGCCTCCTGAACTTGCCAGCTGCAATAGAAGATCTGTTAGAGTGCAATGATCCATCACAACTCCTGCAGCTTCCTAGTGTTGATAGACCACATGGCGTCAAGGAGGCACCCGGCCACTCAAGTGCAACCCTCACCAAATTATCATTTTGGCCTCAGTGGCTGCTGAAGTGGGTGCCATACCTTAGTAATGCAATTGGAGCCATTTTTAATCTGTTCATAATGGTTCTAGCATTCTTTTATGCCCTGTTTGTCCGTATTTTGTAAATGTTGTACAAATTGAATATTTTTAGCATTTTGTCTTAATGGGTGTGTCCAATTCCTCATTCACCAATGACTCTTACACTGAATCATTCCATCAATCAATTTCTATTGCTGTACTTATTTATGCGAAGTCATCCTATGAGTTCTTCCATATTTTCTAGCACGTTGCATGATATTGAATCATCAATTGACAATTTCATTGACAATGCCATTATCACCCTTTTCTGTATTGTATAATATTGTTTTCTTTCCTCTACTGGGTGCCTGCATGGGAGAATAGCCCTGCTACTTCTTCAAACTACGCTGTATTCAGTTGGAGCAAATGGCGATATGGATCGAGCGACCACATATACCTCACCAGTTATGCAATCGTAGTGCAGGTCGTACGTTTCGTTTGTGATATATTCGCAATCGAACATCATAAAACATTTAATTAATGCGGAACTCATGAAGGTCCCTTTTGTGTGAAAACCCACATTTGTACACAATAGGAGAAGAGGATGGTGCAGCTGCACCAAGACTATATCAGACAGCACAGTAGTGCTGTCTATGTAGGGATGGCAGTGGTTGTTTGTATGCTGTAATACAAACGAAAAGTCACTCTATTTTGACACCCAATCTTTATCACCAACTGCATAAGTCTCCACTGGCAGGCTTTCACAGTTTGTAAGTGGATTGGAAGGCCAATGTTTCCTGCCACCCTGGTCACTTGGGTATGGGAAGATAACTCTGCCATAAGAGCTCCAGCCAATCCTATGTTTATAGGTGATTGCCCACTCAACTTACTGTATGATATGGTGGCGTAGCTATGAATGACAATGAATAGAGTAGCCTACAGTCACTGTACAGTGTGATAGTAATCTCCTTAGACAGGAAAATAAATACGGCCAGTATGCATATTCGCAGCGTGAATGATCTGAAATTTCGCCTGAAGGACATTTGCATGTAACCCAAGGATAGCACACTAGAGCTACTGGACGATAGCCTGAAGTCCAGGTTCCGATTCCACCACCACGGCACTGATGGTGGGAACAGCCTACGAGGCTACAGCGTCCACTGTATTGCTTTAATACACTTACGTACCTTTTAGCTCATCAGAGAAAGGGGTCTCCTTCGTCGGAGAACGTCTCGGTGTTGTTCGGCGACACGCCTTCGAGTTGAAAGCGCTTGCGCGAAAAAGGCCCGTCCGAGTGGTAGCCCGTACTGTTTTTCTTAGCAGCGCCATTCCCTCCGGCCGTTGTTCAGCTGCCCGTCCCTCAGAGGTGATCTCTTGAGTTCTTCTGTCGACATCCCCTCGGCCTACGCAAGCACAGCTGGAACGTCAAAGGCCCTTACACGTGAAAGAGAAAATTAAAGGAAACTCCCCTAGTCTGGGGTGTGTGTTAAAGATTGCATCAGCTGCATCATGTGACATAACGGTTAAAATACTAGTAGTAGTAGAGTGTGTGTTTTGTTATTGCCATGGATACGTTAACGTTAAAAGGGTAAGTGAAGTTTCTGTGGTATATATGCAGTGATGCCAACCTAGCGAGTCTTGTCTAACTTTGGCAGTACTCCCTCAGATATACTCTGCCCTTAATGCATGCTTCATTCTGAGCACCCAAGTAGACCTAGACTAATGGCGTTGTGACTAGGTGCCCTAACTACCTAGAGTACTCCACTGTAGATACTGGCATGTGGCTACAGTTACTCTGCTGTGCTGTGTTACCACACATTTCATAGTGTGTGAGTGTTATAATAACTGCTACTATATATGGAGCATATGTAGACATATGTATGTATGTGTGTAAGGGTACCGCAGGTGCTATTCATCAGTGGTTGTCCATAGTGGTTAGCTTACGACTGTGGTTCACTGTTGTCCATGGTGTGTGTTATGTATGTATGCTGCACTTGCCAGCATAGATTGTCTTCGTCTAGCCACTAGCCCCTACTTTGTCATCGCTCGCAAGGGCGCCCGTGCACGGTGACAAAGTAGAGGCTAGCGGCTATCCTGACTAAGATTGTCCGTATTATGTAAACGCACATACCATACACGGTGGATAGTATACAGAGTATTTATGATAGCCCAGGCAGCAGTGATGTACAGTACTGAGATGTGTCTCAGACAATCATCTTTAACCTAGGCCAGTTTACTACATTTCTCCTTACCATTGCTGCAATGCTAATTCAGTCCAGGGGAAGGCTGTTTTAGAAAGGTGCCTAGCTACCTCAAGCGATGACCATCACTGGCAGGTTTAACTGTACTTACATATAGAAGAGTTTGACTAATTATTGCTTATCATTTCCTCCATTCTCCTGCAAGTAGCCGCATATACGTACCTCCACTGAAATTCTATGATGGTGAATTCAGTGAGGAACATTCACTGTATTTCGACCGTGCCATGTGTTTAATTGCCTTTATTAATGACAATTGCTTAACTAGCTTACACCCAGGAGGTCTGTAGTCTCGCATAGCCCAGACTCTTTCCTTTCCGGTTATTGTGCAATAACTGGGTGGGAGGGGTCTGGGAGTTTTCTCAAGTATTCAATGTCCGTGGGAAGGCGGACAAGGTGTGAATCTAACACCTCTTTGATGTGGTACCACAGTCGTCATAAGCGAGTCAACGAAAATGGCGGCGAGTGTTTGTGCAAGCGAAGACGAACTGGAACGAGACCGTATTACCGCGATAGTACGTGTGGCAGCGGCTGAAGCAGGACCCCAAGATCTAAAGCCAGAGCAGATGCAAGCCATCTTAGAATTTGTCAGCGGTCATGATGTTTTTGTGTCGCTTCCTACTGGCTAGGATAAATCTCTTATTTACAGATTGCTGCCCTTGTCATCGAGCGAGTGCAGGGAAGACCCGAAAATACATCTGCCACTGTTTGCAGTTGCTTACAGAAGTAGCAGTTCGCCATCTCAGTCTTCGATGTTATACAGACTGCACACGCATCTCTGGTGTAACACCTAATCAACACCTCTGAATTATTGTCCCACAATGGTGTTAAGTAAACAGTGGCTGTGCGTGGGTGGAACAACTTCTGCTTAGGAAAACTCCCAGACCCTTTCCTCCATATTATGCATCAGCGGGAATGGAGGAAAGGGTCTGGGCTACGCGAGACTAGGAGGTCTGCAGATAGTTGTCAATAGGGGCTATGTACAAGGCTATTGCATACCATACCTGGTTGTCTAACAATAAAACCAGACTCGAGGTTTATTACTTGTACGTATATACCCAGACCCTCATCCTCACTCCATAGTGCTCTCCCCTCACCCCCTCCGGACTGTCCACGTTTGCATGGTAGCTATGTGTGTGCGCATATATTGGCATGGAGACAGGAGAGGGTATGGTTTGTGTGTGATCTGGCTTGTTATAGCTATCCTACTTTGCACGCAGCGCAGGCAGAGCAGACTTGGTTGTGTCAGTTTAAGGCTATTATGGCACCATGTTGAGTTAACCATTCAGTCTGTTGGTTTTACATTGCCGTGCAGACAACATGTATTCAGCAAACAAATGGAATGCCTTGTTTGAAGTTTTACGTAAATTAGGTCACTCCCCTCTTTAAACGAAGAAAAGATGCTTGGAAGCTGATGTTATTGTCAATATCTACTTCATGTTCTATTTGCAGGTCATCTGGCATATTCACAGTGTGACACATATACCGCAGCTATTATAGTAGCCCCAGCTATCTGGCCTTGCCACCACACCTATGGCTGCCATGGTTACACCAATAAACAATTTGGCTACCAACAGCATCCAAAGATGTATTCAGCATTGTTACACGCTGCAAGAGCAGTATTTAGAAGTCGACTTTATTCTGGGGTCCTTATTTGAAAGAGATGTGATCGATTATCACTTGATGCAGTGTATAAACAGTGAGCATGTGCAGTTTAAGAAGAACCGTTTACTTATTAATCACCTTTGCAAGCAAGATCGTTCTGTCATTCTAATATATTGTGACATCCTAGAACAGAGTGTCGACTCCAGTAAGTGTGTTCTTCCTGCCCATGCACTCATTGCTTCAGCAGTCAGGAAGCTGCTGTCAGAAGATGTGAGAGAAGGCAGTTACGATGAATGGGAAGAATGGGAGAAGGAGATTCTGTGCTTTCTACGCTTCATTGATCCCACATACTTTTCAAAAGCTGTATCTTCTCCAAGTGCAAGGAATCCACCATATGTGCCCCCAACTGGTATTCTTGCTAGCAAGATCCACCACAGAATCATCCACGGTGTCATCAATCTGAATCGGCAAAACGCAGAATTCTTCATAGACCAAATCATGGTCAAGGACTACCCGGTAGACCTGAAAGTGGCCTTGTTGCAAGTTGGATGTAACGACAGTGAAAGGTACATTCCAAAGTTGGAGTCTGAAGGTCTGGCTTTGTGTCGTCAAGAAGACTGCCAAAATTCTCTTATACTAGGGCTCCGTCTGCATACACATTTGGCATGGTGCTATTTTACCATTGACTCTGAAAAGTTCAGGGATCACCTTAATGCCGCTTTATGCCTGCAGCATCTAGTGGGCTATGATGTCATGTTTGAAGGCCTCATGATAATACATGGAGCATCGCTGGTGTATGATGCCCTGCAGTCAGACAGCCTTACATCAGAACTAGAGCATCTCATTTTGAACATGGTGATTCCTGCCATAAGGGACCATAGTAGCAGAAATGCAGTAAATTATGGCTCTGGCATTTGCATGGAAACAGCTATGTCTGATGTACTATTTATCCACATTGTCTTGGCTGAGTGCCATAAGCGAAGGGGGAACAGGCATGAAATGACTTTGCATATGATGTCAATGAAGAAGTTGGCCATGAAATGTGATTACGGTCTAAAACTTCATTCTCTCAAGGGAGGCAGTGAGACGTCTTGGTTCAGCAAGCTTGTGCACATCTTGAAATTGCCAGCTACTATAGAAGAACTCTTGGAATGTGATGATCCATCACAACTCCTCCGATGTCCTGGTGTTGACAGATCAAGTGAAGACAAGTTGGCACACAGTCAATTGACTACGTATACAATCCCCACCAAATTGTGTTCCTGGTCGCAACGTCTGGTGAAATGGGTGCCACGTGATGCATATGGAGTCATTTTTAAGCTGTTTAGAATAGTTCTAGTATTCCTGTTTGCCCTGTTTGTACATATTTTGTAATGTTTTTATATGTTGTACATGGAGTAGTAAAATTTGGATTTTACCCCAATTTCTCATTCTCTCATCATTTCTGTTACCGAATCATTAGTATTTTACTGTTGCTTTCTTTATTTGTATTATATGTCTCATTGATACCAGCTGCAGTGTACTGTAACAATGCATTGGTGCACTGTGATATGACGTCAGGATTTATGACGTCACAATAGGAACGTGCACACGTTGTGGGTGGAAAATGGCTGACGGAGTGTGGGATACGTGCTTTGTCTAAAGGTGTCTTTGAATGCCGAGCGCAAGATCAGCAAGACACATCAGTTAGTCAAAGGTGAGCAATCTTCTTATACGGCGCCATCCAAGAAGATACCTACAGTGCATAGATAACTTTCTAGAACAGTATGGTTACGGGTCCGTGAAGCTTCGATTTTAAACAGAGCCAAACGTCGTGCACGCGAGCGGTAGTAGCGTTGTTATGCGATAGCTATAATCTCATACCATCTGGTGTTGTACCATTTCATTGGCAATCCTTTCCCCATGTTTTAGCTACCCAGCAATTCGTAGAGAAGCAAATTTGAGCGATTGAGTAAAAGCAAAGTAGTCCAAGATGAAGGTGAAGGAGGTGAACAGGACAGCCAACATGGCTTGGAGTCCTGCCAGGCACTACCCCATCATGGTGGCGGCAGGCACAGCAGCTCAGCAGCTGGATGCAACCTTAAGGTGAGCATCATCACTGTTGCGTGTGTGTGTGTGTGTGTGTGTGTGTGTGTGTGTGTGTGTGTGTGTGTGTGTGTGTGTGTGTGTGTGTGTGTGTGTGTGTGTGTGTGTGTGTACCTGTGACATGATTTGTGTGTCGTTCTGTGTACATAGGTATGCCCATGAATGTGACACTGCATAGATATATAATGAACATGTGATGTTTGCATACATTGTTGTATGCACACTTTTACTGTGTAAACTTGTATTTGAACTTGGACACATGTGTAGTAAAGTAACATCTCCAATGTGGACACCTTGAGATGATTCAGGACAACTCGAGTGTCCTTATTCAGAGGTAGTTTTGTACACATCTCTATGTAGCTGTGACAATAGGCACTGTCCTCATTAGAGAGGTGTCTTGAATTCAATGCATCGTCTATCCAGAGAGGTTCACTGCAGCATACATACATACCACCAGTCGTCTAGCATGTCCTTGCTTATGGTTGTCCTTTGCATGTCAAACATTATACTGCAAGACTGAATGTATCAACCATACACTGTAGAGCGGTCTATTCAGCGGCACATCCCGTGTGTCAGCAGTTTCAGATGCAATTTCTAGACAGGAGTGTCCTTTGCACTGAACACGAGTGTAGGTTATTTTGAAGGGTACAGAACCCTTCTTGCTCCCTTAAGAACCCTCCTTGAGGCTATAAACATGGTAACGTGTTCTCCTCGAAAGGTACCACTAACCATTTGGCTTGGGCAATAGTATTTGCATGCATTACATTCTGTGTCACATGAGGCTCTCCCTGTATTCAGCTACTGCACTTTGCACAGGAAGATGACACCCTCTCCCACACCCAACCATCCACTAGCCACTCCTCACATGACTAACTGTCCAGTGAACCCTTCAAACTTCACACATTGTTCCATTAATGACATGTGTGGCAGAGTGTTCATGTAGAAAGAAGTTACCTATGGTCACTAGTGAGGTAGTCTGCTTGCCCTGTCCGGAGGTGTTCTTGCTCTCTTGTGTTATGTATGTCTCTACATTGTCTGGTTTGGTGTGTCCTCATCAGTTGTTGGGATGGTTATGGGCTTTGTGGTGAGCCTGTTGAAGCCCTGCTTTGTCATAACAGTTACATACAGTGCACTTGTACAAATACACATGCACACACACACACACACACACACACACACACACACACACACACACACACACACACACACACACACACACACACACACACACACACACACACACACACACACACACACACACACACGCATACACACACACACGCATACACACACACTTCGAAGTTGTTACTAGGATACTGTGAAACTAACTTAAGAACTATTGTGGGTATACGTTGCGTTGTCCTTTCGTAATTCATACCTGGCATGTTGGTATGTTCACTTGTCTCCTTGTTCCCTCTCTTTATCATTCCCTGTGCAGTACCAGTGCAGTTGGAGATATTCAGTCTGAATTTGGCGGAAGATGGATTTGACATGCCAGTAGTGAAGAGTCTGGAACTGAAGCACAGGTGTGTGTGTGTGTGTGTGTGTGTGTGTGTGTGTGTGTGTGTGTGTGTGTGTGTGTGTGTGTGTGTGTGTGTGTGTGTGTAAATATGCATGTATTAATTATGTAGTCTAAGCCTACACTGTATTTGATAATACCTACGTAATGAGATTTTGTATCATGAAGCAATTACGCTCTTGAGTGAACTCGTTAATGCAGTGAAGTGTACACACATTATTCACATACAGTGCATACGTAGATGTGTGTTTAGTGGAACCTGGAAGTCCTCTTCAATGGACTTGACCTGTACACTTTGCTACTGTACAGAGGTGCTGTGCACTCTAATGGAGCTGTGCAGTATATATTGTATTTGTCCTATACTGAATGTGTTGGTTAAGGTGTCTCCACTTCTTGTGTTCAGGCTACATTCACTGCTGTGGGCGGCACATGGTATGGGAGGGGACTCCTTCCCCAGAGGCCTCCTTGTGGGATCTGACCTAATGCTGCATTTATGTGTTCGACTGCCAAAGTGTTGAAGGGAAATGAAAATCAAGTAACCATGACGATTTGTGTACAACAGATGATGGTGAGCTTCTCTCACCTTCTGTGGTTGGTGTTGGGGTCAGCAGCTGGGAGGCTGATGAGGGACTCATAGAAGAGGATGCTTGCTACAATCACCAGTGCAGTGACAGTGTGTGCTCGCCTACAGACAAGGAAATGAGAGAAAGAGGAAGGGTAATGAAGGGAAAGGGTGTAGAGGGTAGAGGGTGGAAAGATGGGAAGGAGAGGGGGAGAGGGTTGGGATGTACAAACACACAGAAAATGTGTGTGTGTGTGTGTGTGGATGGGTGTGGGTGTGCATGTCCAGCACTAACACACAGTGTGCCATTAATCAACTTAAGCACTGCATTAGATAACCATGCACATCTACATAACTGTCTAATATAGTTAGCTACAATAATGTGATATCATTGGATACGTTGAACGAAATGGTTATTGGTCGGGCAGCCAGCTCAGCAAAATAGTATAAAACAACACTATAGGTTACGCTATGTATCCTGTATAAATTATTTAGTATTAGTATTAGGGTTAGGGTTAAGGTTGATTTTATATAATTTGATGAGCTGGCTGCCGGACCAATAGTCACGGGGTTCTATATAATTTGCTGAGCTGGCTGCCAGGCCAATAGTCACGGGGTTCTATATAATTTGATGAGCTGGCTGCCAGGCCAATAGTCACGGGGTTCTATATAACTTGCTGAGCTGGCTGCCGGGCCAATATCCACGTCCTACGTTGAAAGGGTGAGTGAAGTTTGTATGGTATACAGTGAAGCCAACCTAGCCAGTCTTGTCTAGCTATGACAGTATTCCCTCAGACATACCCTGCCCTAAATCCATGCTTAATTCTGAGCACCCAAGTAGATAATGGTGTTGTGACTAGGTGCCCTATTTACTACAGTAGCTACTCCACTGTAGGGAAACTTGCGTGTGGTGACGGTTACTCTGCTTTTCTTCCGCCCCCGTGCACGGTGACAAAGTAGGATCTAGCGGCTAGACTAAGATTGTCCATATTATGTAAACGCACATACCATACACGGTGGGTAGTATACAGAGTATCTATGATAGCCCAGGCAGCAGTGATGTACAGTACTGAGATGTGTCTCAGACAATCATCTTTAACCTAGGCCAGTTAGCTACATTTCTCCTTACCATTGCTGCAATGCTAATTCAGTCCAGGGGAAGGCTGTTTTAGAAAGGTGCCTAGCTACCTCAAGTGATGACTTGCATTGAAGAGTTTGACTGTTATTACTTATCATTTCCTCCATTCTCCTGCAAGTAGCTGCATATATATACGTACCTCCACTGAAATTCTATGAAGGTGAATTCAGTGAGGAACATTCATTGTATTTCGACCATGTCATGTGTTTAATAGACCAGTTGCCCGTAACTCAGGGATGTTGTGGTTAAGGCGAGAATTGCATATGACGTCATCACTGGTGGCTGTTTAATCATGGGGAAAGGTGTTGCACCGGCAGCCTCGAGCGCTTCGTGCCGAATGTTCCCATTTAGATGGCTCAGTTGAATGGTTCACACGAATACCTAGTCTCGTTCCCAGACCCACCTCCGCCATTCTGCCAATTTTATTATTCCCAGACCCACCTCCGCCCCCGTATCTAAATAAAATTGGCGGAACGGCGGAGGTGGGTCTGGGAACGAGACTAACGAATACCCACCTGACGGTCGTTGAAGTTGCTGAGGCATATATACGGTTGCCGAGATCGACTCGTGAAGCTGGATTCGCCGACGTGAGCGACCAGAATGTGGTGAACGAAGACTTCTTGACATGATTTCGGCGAAAGCACCACAGCAGGCACCGAGATGGAGACGTCTGGAGTGGGACTGACCGGCGAGTAACGGCTAATAAGGCTATGACCCGCACCCTTGCGTTACCATCACTACCTGTACGTAGCTAACCTTGATAGGGTAATTACGCCATTTCCGGACAGCTAAGGATAAACCAGGGAGGAAGGTCAGGAAAGGGTGTACTTTAGCAGAAAGATCGCTCATACTTACTGGAGAAACATCTGTTCCTCTAGAGTAGGCGAGAAAACGAGCCATTTCATCGAGATTGCTTAGCGACACTACCCTCAGTGGCACCCGCCATTTTCCCTACTCCCGGGCATTTTTTCCTAAAGTGGGACAGGCATTTGGAATTACGGTGCTTTCATTTAAACTTCGTTTCTGTGGATAAGATCGGTAATGCAACCATGGATCAACGTTCAGCGCACTTTCAAAGGACTGGACAAGGTTGCTAGAGTCAGATAACCCTACAAAACAAAAATGATGCCATTTGGAACTACTGTCACAGCAAATCCAAGTGCCCTTTTCGTCAGTTTCACAGGTGGTGCAAAATCCTTCGTCCGCCTCTCCAGTATCAACCTGCACATGTATGTCTGTCTTCACTCTGCCTAGCTATCGCCTGTGAATTTAAATCAGCAACCAAGGTATGAATATTTTGCTGCTGTCCGGCAATTGGCAACTGCAGTAACTAATATGTATTGAATTTTACTAACTTCTCTCAAGCCCAGAAGTGAGTTTCTATTGTAGTGCATGCAGTTAGATCACCAATGAGTTCAATGTGTCTTTCCGTAAGCAGATCTGGCCAACCGTTTGAATTTGGCGCACAAACAAAGATGGTGCACTTCTTAGCTCCTCCTACTTCCTGCCAATCTTGGCGCTCCGGAAGACATAGGAGAGAAGGAATCAGTGTCCAGCCGCCGAATGAAGAGTGCTCATCCCGATTTGGCTGAGAATTCTTAAACCCTGCTAGTGCAAGTATCAACCAAGCGTGGCATTAGCTGGAATTTTTGCCTGTCTGTTTCATGCGACATGCATTTTTGTGGAGTGTCTGGGTATTGGCCCTGTCCCGGAAAAGGCGTAGCTACCCTACTTTGTAGGTGGTAGTTCAACTAGAAGCTACTCCCTGTACAGGAATGTCGAAAAATCCTGTAGAGAGTATTGTTTGCCACATTTTCGTTGGCGAGTGCCCCTTCATAAATCTCAATCTCGGCGACCATAGATCGAATCAACCTCAATCAACGACCGTCAGGTGCGTATTCGTGTGTACCATCCAGCCGAGACATCTAAATGGGAACATTCAGCACGAAGCGCTCGAGGCTGCCAGTGCAACACATTTACCCCTATCTTTTCAATGTATTAAACTGCCACCAGTGATGACGTCATTAGGCAGTTATGACGTACTGCATTCCTAAATGCTTATACGCAACTGGTCTATTGCCTGTATTGATGACAATTGCATAACTAGCTCACACCCAGGATGTCTGCAGATACCGTATGCGCTCAAAATATTCGCGGACTAAACTTTAGCAGATTTTGTGGTTCGGGTAACTTTCCACGAATAATTTAATCCGCGAATACTGTATATCGTAAAATTTTTGCAACCTAAAATTTTCAAGAATCGCTGCCAAAATGGATGTCAGAAATGTTTGCGAATAAAGATTTTGCGAAGGAGACTCTACATTAAAGCCTTTTTAGTGTAAATAGTAGGAGCAATCGCTTCAGAAATCAAGCAAACGAAAGAGCTACACACCGTTTGTTGATCCACTATTTTATTATGCCATCACGAGCATACACAAGTTATTATTATACCATAGATATAATATGCATATAAAATTCGCGATAGAAATTTTCGTGAATTGCATCATTCGCAAAATCCACGAAAATTATAGGTCGCGAACATTTTGCGATATGCGGTATTTGGGTGAAAGTGTTGCATAACTGTTAAAAACATGGACGTCGCACAACCATGACAACGTCCCTTGTTCTATTGTTGCCCTTGTGGGGTCTCTGGGTACAAATACGACCGTCGCTTTGTTTCGCATCAGTTTAGCATTCGGTTACCCTTGTGTGAAGTCTTCAAGAATGTTGATTCGTTCCTACTTTACAGTGAAGCTGCGAGAGGAGCCTGAGTCGGAAAAGGTTGTTTCTCCTGGCGTGGTGGAGGCAGCGATAGCTGAAATGAAGCGACTGGCAGGTGTTCTCTCCAACTTGAGAATTATAAATAAAACATAATATTGGTTCCCCAAGCATCTGCAAAAATAAAAACCGCGAAAATTTTGGCAATCTTCCCTCTGCGAAAGTTTAGTCTACGAATAGTTTAATTGAGCGCATACAGTAGTTGTCGATAGGGTCTGTGTACAAGGCTATTGCGTACCATACCTGGTTGTCTAATAGTAAAACCAGACTTGAGGTTTGTACTTGTATATGCCCAGACCCTCATCCTCACTCCATAGTGCCCTCCCTCCCCCCGGCCGGACTGTCCACGTTGCATTGTAGCTATGTGGACATCGACATGGAGGCAGGAGAGAGTATGGTTCATGTGTGGTCTGGTTTTTTATAGCTATCCTACTTTGCACACAGAACAGGCAGAGCATAGGAAATACTTGGTTGTGTCAGAATCTTTAAGGCTATTACGGCACCATGTCATGTTAACCATTCAGTCTGTTGGCTTGCATTGCTGTGCTTAGGCCAGCCATCTTTTCACAGGCTTGTATTCAGTAAACACTGAAAAGGAATGCCTTATTTGAAGTTTTATGCAAATTAGGTTACTGTACCTCCCTTCCTAAACAAAAAAAGATGCTTGGAAGCTGATGTTATTGTTAGTATCTGCTTCTTGTTCCATTTGCAGGTCGTCTGGCAGATTCACAGTGTGACACGTATGCCACAGCTGTTATAGTGGCCCAAGCTATCCCGCTTTGCCACCACACCTGTGGCTGCCATGGCTACACCAATGAACAACATTGCTGCCGGCAGCATCCAAAGATCTATTAAACATTGGTACACACTCCAAGAGGAATGCTTAAACGTCAATTATATTACAGGGTCCTTATTTGAAAGGGATGTGATCGATTTTCACCTGATGCAGAAGATACAGAGTGAGCCAGTGCAGTTTAAGAAGAACCGTCTACTGATCAACCATCTACTCGTGCAAAATTGTGCTGTCATTCATGTATATTGTGACATTTTAAAGCAGAGTGCCGACTCCAGTAAGTTTGTTCTTCCTGCCCATGCACGCATTGCTTTAAAAGTCAAGAAGCAGTTGGAAGATGATGAAGACAGTTTTGAGGAATGGGAAAAGAAGATTTTGTGCTTCCTGAGTGTCATTGATCCCACGCGCACAGCCTCTTCAAGAGCTGTATTTCCATCAAGTGCAAGGAATCCTCCACGAGTGCAACCAACTGGTATTCTCACTAGAAAGATCCACCAGACAGTTACCAACACTGTTATCAATCTAGATCGGCAAACAGCAGAAAAAGTTGTAGACCAGATAATGAGTGAAGGCTACCCGGTAGACCTTCAAGTGGCCGTATTGCAAGTTGGATGTAACGACAGTGAAAGATACATCCCGAAGTTGGAGTCTAAAGGTCTGGCTTTGTGTCGTCGAGAAGACTGCCAGAATCCTCTTACACTAAAGTTTCGTCTACATACACATTTGGCGTGGTGCTATTTTATCAGTAACCCTGTGAAATTCAGGGATCATTTTTATGCTGCTGTTTCCCTTCAGTACCTTGTGGACTATGATGTTGTGTTAGCAGACCTTATGCTAATACATGGAGCCTCACTCGCATACGATGCTCTACAATCAGACAGCCTTACACCGGAACTGGAGCAGCTTATTGTAAAGACAGTGATTCCTGCTGCATTGGAACATGGCAAGAGAAATGCTGTGAACTTTGATTCTGTCATTTTCTTGGAAACGGCTATGTTTGATGTACTGTTCATCTACATTGTCTTGGCTGAGTGCCATAAGCGAAGGGGGAACAGGGATGGAATGACTTCGCACATGAAGTCCATGAAGGAATTGGCCCAGAATTGCAATTACGAGCTCATTCATTCGCTCTTGAGGGATAGCAAGGCTTCGTGGTTTGGAAAGCTCTTGCGCCTCCTGAAGTTGCCAGCTACAAAAGAAGAGCTGTTAGAATGCAATGATCCATCACAACTCCTCCAATTTCCTTGCATTGATAGATCAAGTGAAGTCAAGGAAGCCACTCGCCTACAATCATCACCAAATTGCGTTTCTGTCCTCAACAGCTAGTGAAGTGGGTGCCATGCCCAAGTGTAATTACAGCCAAGCTGTTCAGAATGCCTCTGCATGTCATTTCTCTTTGCCCTTACTTTGTAATTGCTTCATATTCATTCATTTAAGAAATGCAGTAAAATTTTGGATTCTACCCCAATTGCTCATTTACCAGTCTTTATTATCGCTGAACCAATCACATTTTTTTATTGTTGATCAATTCTGTATTTGTATCAGTAGACCCAATGATGCCAGCTGCAGCCTATATCAATGCTATACAATAGAGTATGATTTACTTTGTGATATTTGACGTCATGGCTATGACGTCACAATGGAAACGTGCACACATTGTGGGTGAAAAATGGCCGACAGAGTGCGGAAGGTGTACTTCGTCTGAAGGTGTTTCTGAATGCCGAGCACAAGATCAGCAAGACACAGCGGACGTTCAAAAGGTGAGCATTATTCTCATACGGTGATTCGGGCAAGCAAGCCTTACATTGCGCAGACGCCTTTCTAGAACACAATTGCACGCCGGAGTAGCTATGTACCTACCTATCTCAAGTCAACTTGCAAATCTAAAGAGTCAGGATTACTTTCGTGCACACACGCCGTACTTTGGGGGTGTTATACAATAGCTACAATTTCATACCATCTGGTGTCGTACCATTCCGTTGGCAATCCTTCCCCCACGTTTCAACTACCCAGCAAATCTCAGAGAAGCAAATACGAGTGATTGAGTAAAGAACAAAGTAGTCCAAGATGAAGGTGAAGGAGGTGAACAGGACAGCCAACATGGCTTGGAGTCCTGCCAGGCACTACCCCATCATGGTGGCGGCAGGCACAGCAGCTCAGCAGCTGGATGCAACCTTCAGGTGAGCACCGTGGCTGAGACATGGACTGTAACCCGCTATCATGTGTGTGTGTGTACCTGTGACATGATTTGTGTGTCGTTCTGTGTACATAGGTATGCCCATGAATGTGACACTGCATAGATATATGTCATGTTTGCATACATTGTTGTATACACACTTTTACTGTGTAAACTTTTATTTGAACTTGGACACATGTGTAGTAAAGTACAACATCTCCAATGTGGACACCTTGAGATGATTCAGGACAACTCAAGTGTCCTTATTCAGAGGTAGTTGTGTACACATCTCTATGTAGCATTGTCCTCATTAGAGAGGTGGCCTGAATTCAATGCGTCATCTATCCAGAGACGTTCACTGCAGCATACATACATACGTACCAACAGTCATCTAGCATGTCCTTGCTTATGGTTGTCCTTTGCATGTCAAACATTATACTGCGAGACTGAATGTATCAACCATACACTGTAGAGTGGTCTATTCAGCGGCACATCTCGTATGTCAGCACTTTCAGATGCAATTTCTAGACAGGAGTGTCCTTTGCACTGAACACGAGTGCAGGTTATATTTAAGGGTACAGAACCCTTCTTCCTACCTTAAGAACCTTCCTTGAGGCTATAAACATGGCACTGTACCCTCCTTGAAAGGTACCACTAGTCATGTGGTGTGGGCAATAACATTTGCATGCACTACACACTGTATCACATGAGGCTCTCCCTGTAATCAGCTACTGCACTTTGCACAGGAAGATAACACCCTCTCCCACACCCAACCATCCACTAGCCACTCCTCACATGACTAACTGTCCAGTGAACCCTTCAAACTTCACACGTTGTTCCATTAGTGATGTGTGGCAGAGCTTTCATGTAGAAAGAAGTTACCCATGGTCACTAGTGAGGTAGTCTGCTTGTCCTGTCCAGAGGTGTTCTTGCTGTCTTGTGTTGTGTCTCTACATTGTGTGGTTTGGTGTGTCCTTGTCAGTTGTTGGGATGGTTATGGGCTTCAGAAAGGGTTGGTTCTCTAATACCAGCTTCACAACAGGGTTGAAAACCTTGCCGACGTTTCGACCAGATGCTCTGGTCTTCTTCGCCCTGAAGAAGACCAGAGCATCTGGTCGAAACGTCGGCAAGGTTTTCAACCCTGTTGTGAAGCTGGTATTAGAGAACCAACCCTTTCTGATGCCTGAGCCAGCTGAGAAGCCCTCGCTTCGGTTATGGGCTTTGTGGTCAGCCTGTTGAAGCCCTGCTTTGTCATAACAGTTACATACAGTGCACTTATACACACACACACACACACACACACACACACACACACGCGCGCGCGCGTGCACACACACACACACACACACACGCACACACACACTTCGAAGTTGTTACTAGGATACTGTGAAACTAACTTAAGAACTATTGTGGGTATACGTTGCGTTGTCCTTTCGTAATTCATACCTGGCATGTTGGTATGTTCACTCGTCTCCTTGTTCCCTCTCCCTACCATTCCCTGTGCAGTACCAGTGCTCAGTTGGAGATATTCAGTCTGAATTTGGCAGAAGATGGATTTGACATGCCAGTAGTGAAGAGTCTGGAACTGAAGCAGAGGTGTGTGTGCGCACGTGTGTGTGTGTGTGTGTGTGTGTGTGTGTGTGTGTGTGTGTGTGTGTGTGTGTGTGTGTGTGTGTGTGTGTGTGCAAAGAAGGGTACACACATTCACACACATCACCATTCATATGTAGATGTGTGTTTAGTTGAACCTGGAAGTCCTCTTCAATGGACTTGACCTGAACAGTTGGCTACTGTACAGAGGTGCTGTGCACTCTAATGGAGCTGTGCAGTATATACTGTATTTGTCCTATACTGAATGTGTTGGTTAAGGTGTCTCCACTTCTTGTGTTCAGGCTACATTCACTGCTGTGGACGGCACATGGTATGGGAGGGGACTCCTTCCCCAGCGGCCTCCTTGTGGGAGGAGCTGACGGGGGCATTATTACACTGTGGAATGCTGACAGTATCATTAAGTGAGTGAGGGAAGGGGAGGGAGAAATGGGGATGGGTTTGGAGATGGAGGAAGAAGTGAGAGGGAGTGGTTGGAGGAGTTGAGGTCTGTAGAGTATGGAGAGACCAAGATCTGACAAATGAAGGTGAAACATTGCTAGCCCCACCTGTATTCATCCTCCCTCCATTCCCCCAGAGGGAGCCCTGAGGTGGTGGTGAGTGAGACCACCAGCCACACCGGACCTGTCCGCTGTTTGGACATTAACCCTTTCCAACCCAACTTACTGGTGTCCGGAGCCAGTGAGAGCGAGATCTACATCTGGGACCTCAGCAACCCCGGCACGCCCATGTCACCAGGCAACAGGACACAGGTGTGTGTGGGCGTGGTTGGGTGGGTGCTGAGGTATCCGGGTGCCAATGTTATTTGGAGTGTCCAGTATCCGAGTGTTGTTTGTTTCTCAAAATTATCCAATTCTCTATACCAACAACCAGCCCCTACTCACTGTTCAACACATATGATGTGTCATCATACCTCCCTCCCTCCCTCCCTCCTTCCCTCCCTCCTTCCATCCCTCCTTCCCTCCTTACCTCCCTCCCTCTCTCCCTCCCTCCCTCCCTCCTCTCCCTCCTTCCATCCCTCCTTCCCTTCTTACCTCCCTCCCTCCTCCCTCCCTCCCTCCCTCCATCCCTCCCTCCCTCCCCCCTACTTCCTTCCCTCCCTCCCTCCATCTCCATCAGCCCCCCGAGGACATTGTGTCTGTGTCTTGGAACCGCCAGGTGGAGCACATTGTGGCCTCGGCCTGCCCCAGTGGAAGGTGCGTTGTCTGGGACCTCAGGAAGAACCAGCCGGTCATCACCGTCAGTGACACTAGTTCTCGGGTAAGTACTGCCTGTGTGTTTTGGTGGTGGGGAGGAGACTTGCATTTGTACATATGTTGCGTGTACATTGCCATGATTCATGATGATTGATACATGATGATAGCGAGTCATCACCTTCCCCCACCCCTCCCTCCCCTCACTCCACTCACCCTTCCCCACCCCTCCCTCCCCCCACTCCACTCATCCTCCCATGTCCATTGTCCCCTCAGATCCGTTGCAGAGACATCCAATGGCACCCTGATGTACCCACTCAGATGGTACTGGCCTCAGAAGATGACAGAGCTCCTATCATTCAGGTACAGTGTGCGTACACTGTGTGCCATCACTTCTTTAGTATGGCAGATACTGTCAGTACTTCAATAGTAATTAGCATTGCATTGTACTAGGATAACTGCAGTAGTAGGATTCCCTATGTGATTGTCAGTTATATTAAAGTTTCTTTTGGTTGTGTTGCTAATGATAGAAATTGTTGAATGTTTGCTGTGTAAATGTTATGTGAAGGTACATTGGCCTATTCTTCTTCCTCCACTCAGCTCTGGGACTTGCGGTTTGCTGCATCTCCCGTCAAAGTGTTTGAGAAGCACGAGAAAGGCATCCTCTCCATTGCCTGGTGCCCTCAAGACTCTGACCTCCTGCTCAGTGCAGGCAAGGACAACCACGTCTTCTGCTTCAACCCCAACTCAGCCGAGTATGGTGGAGAGGTGAGCTCATAGGACGTTACAGTAGGACGATGTGCAGTGTGATGTGTATAGCTTTAGTGATGTTTACCAGCAAAATGTATTGTATGTGCCTTCTTTGTCTGTACATTCACATGCATGTATTGTACAGTATGTGTCTACGCTTGCCCATACATTCACATGCGTGTTCTGTATGCGGGATACAGCATTACATCAATTTGATCTCCTTCCCTCTCCTCCCCCGGCCCCTCCCAGGTTGTGTACGAGGTCCCTTCTACCTCCCAGTGGTGCTTTGACGTGCAGTGGTGCCCCCGCAACCCCGGCCTCATCTCCACTAGCTCATTTGACGGGCACATCTCTGTATATTCCCTGCTGGGAGGGACGGGAGGAGAAGAAGACAACAAGGAGGTACAGTACGTAAATAGGAGGTATAGAATGGTGTGGTGTGAGAGAGGAACAGACACTTTTTGGAAAGGTTCTCCACACTGGGTACTAGAGTTGGATGCAAATGGGCAGGTAGAGTTACCATTGCACTAGTGATGTTACTTCTGTTTATCCAAATCAACTTACCATGCCCTCCCCTCCACTCACTCCCACCCTTCCCCTCCCCCTCCCCCTCCCCTCTCCTCCCCCCCACTCTCATGCACCCTTGCGTAGGCACCTCGGGCTGCAGTGGATCCAAATGATCCGTTTGGCAGTATTGGAGTCCAGCCTGTGCAGAGGTCAACGGAGCCACTCAAGAAGCCACCAAAATGGCTGAGGAGGCCATGTGCAGCCAACTTTGGGGTACGTACGTATGTCTGTGCACACTAACAGTAGTTATCTATTACTACACACACACGCACACACACACACATACGTACACACACACACACACACACACACACACATGCGTGCACGCACACACACACATGCACACACACACACACACACACACAAACAAACACACATCTACGTAAATACTTAGAATGACATACATACGTATTTACTTGTGTTTCTCATACGTATGCAGCTGCCATGTTTTAACTACGTATAACTTTTGCATTTATGCATTCTGCCATTTTCCTTCTCACTAAAGTTTGGTGGAAAGTTGGTGTCCTTTGGTGGCAGTAATCAGAAAGTGGTCACTATCAGTCAGGTTACCACGGAGATGGAGTTTATGGAGCGCTCAAGCACGTTGGAGGGTGCGTTGCGAGAAGGAAGGTTTGCAGAGTTCTGTGCGGGCAAGATGGACATAGCAGACAGTGAGCAGGAGAGAAATGTGTGGAATTTCTTAAAGGTATGTATGTTTACGTGTGGATGTGTGTGCATGGAGATGACACAAACGCACACACACACACACACACACACACACACACACACACACACACGCACACACACACACACACACACACACACACACACACACACACACACACACAATCAGCTATACAGAGTCACTCCGCAGCTCTGCTACAGTTGCACTTAGCATGTGCAGTGTACCTGACAGTGCATGTCTCTCTCTCTCCCTCTGTGTGTGTGTGTGTGTGTGTGTGTGTGTGTGTGCAGGTCACCTTTGAGTCTGATCCCCGTCAGCAGTTCCTCAGCCTTCTCGGCTACAACCGAGAAGAACTGGAGCAGAGGGTGCGTAAAGGAGCTTCACTTGTACCTGGCCTGTCCGGCTCACTCACAGATCCCTACCTGTGTTAGCCTCTGTTCTCTTTCCACGTGTCCTGTCTTATCATCTACCCTTCCCTTTCTGTTCCACTGTACAGCTGGCAGAGTTTGTTGGCCCCTCCCCCCTCTCCTCTGTCTCGGCTGGGGGGCTGGACCTGAGTTCTCTGTCGCAGAAGATGAATAAACTCTCATCCTCTGATCGGCGAATTGATGATGGTGATGTTGACCTTCTTGGTGACCTCCCCAGTCCTTCTGACCCTTTCTCTAATGTAACAGAGGAGTTGAACATCTGCACTGGTGATGGTAAGGGAAGGGGGATAGGAGTGAGGTATGGAGTGAAGGAGAGGTGAGGTATGAGGGGTGTGGGGTGAAGGTGAAGGGGTAAGCAGTTGAGCGAGTGGTTTGGAGGGGATGGATGCAGTAGCTGAGAATGAAGTAAGGAATACAGACACTGCAAATGGACAGATTCTAGTCTACCACTGTCTTTTTCATTCATTTTTCTCCCATTCTTCCCCCACTTTCTCCAGATGTTGATGGCCAGTTGACCAAGTCATTGCTAGTGGGCAACTTTCAAGCTGCAGTCGAGATCTGTTTGAAGGCTGATCGTATGGTGAGTTGTGAAGTATGATTTTCGTTACTGTACATGTACATAGTTGTAATACTTGTCAAATCCGTGTACATATCTATTACTCAGAGCAATTATCCAATACAACATAACCACACCCTTCACGTCACTCCACCCTCACGTCACTCCACCCTCACGTCACTCCACCCTCACGTCACTCCACCCTCACGTCACTCCACCCTCACGTCACTCCACCCTTCACGTCACTCCACCCTCACGTCACTCCACTCTCACGTCACTCCACCCTCACGTCACTCCACCCTTCACGTCACTCCACCCTCACGTCACTCCACCCTCACGTCACTCCACCCTCACGTCACTCCACCCTCACGTCACTCCACCCTCACGTCACTCCACTCTCACACCACTCCACCCTCACATCACTCCACCTTCACATCACTCCACCCTCACATCACTCCAGCCACACATCACTCCACCCTCACATCACTCCACCCTCACATCACTCCACCCTCACATCACTCCACCCTCACATCACTCCACCCTCACATCACTCCACCCTCACATCTCTCCACCCTCACATCACTCCACCCCCTCTGTAGGCTGATGCTCTAGTATTGGCAGTTGCTGGAGGATCAGATCTCTTCAACATGACACAGAAAGTGTTCTTCGAGAGGAACAAGTCAGAATCTGCAAAGGTGTGTGTGTGTGTGTGTGTGTGTGTGTGTGTGTGTGTGTGTGTGTGTGTGTGTGTGTGTGTGTGTGTGTGTGTGTGTGTGTGTGTGTGTGTGTGTGTGTGTGTGTGTGTGTGTGTGTGTGTGTGTGTGTGTGTGTGTGTGTGTGTGTGTGTGTGTGAGGTTGAGAGTGAGTCTGTGTGCCAATAGGAATGTACAGTACATGTATGTACGTATTGTGTGTGAGGTCAGCCTGCACGGTGTGATCAACTCTCCCAGCACAATACTGATCTTCAATGGAAGTGACTTGGAATGCTCAGATATTTTATTAGCTGTGGATGCCTACTTTTGTACTCCTTAGTGTCATGAGTGTGAAGTCCTCGGACATGCATGTGTACACGGATGACTCTCTCCCCCTCCTCAATCCCTTGCACACAACCCTCCTTCCTAACACCTGTTCTACCCGCCCATGTCTTGCCCCATCCCCCTACTCCCCAGCTCATGTCAGCTGTAGTCAATCGTAGCTGGGCAGAGATTGCCCGTGCTGCCAACCTCTCCAACTGGAAAGAAGTGCTGGCCGCTCTGGTCACTTTCGCAGGACCTGAGGACTTTGCTAACCTCTGTGGTATGAGCACATGCAGACACACGGACATACGGACATGCATACAGTATGTGTACATGCAATGCATACCTACATGGGTATGTAAGGACATATGAACATAAAGTACACAAATATACACTAATGTACACACATTAACACATGTACAATACACATACTACACATACTCACGCACACACACATACATACATACATACATACATGTATACAATTCATACCTACAGGTTTGCTAATGCAGGCAGTTGCTTTAATATGTTCTGTGCATGCTCCCAAACACACACACAGCAGTGCACGTACACTCAGAGATTGCTGCTCTCCACTGCAGATGTGCTGGGTGGTCGTATGGAGAGGGAGGAAGGAGGAGTCTACAGTGACAGCGCTTGTCTCTGCTACATCTGTTCTGGGAACCTGGACAGGTTCATTGACTGCTGGTACGCCTGTGTGTGTGTGTGTGTGTGTGCGTGCGTGTGTGTGCGTGTGTGTGTGTGTGCATGTGCATGTGTGTGTGTATGTATTTGTGTGTGTGTGTGCACGTGCATGTGTGTGTGTACATATGTACGTGTACGTGTGTGATTATGTGTGCGTATACGTATGTTCACACGTGTCTGTCTAATACACGATCTGATCGCTACATACTCATTTACTGTTCTGTAAGCATATGAAGCTTAACTCTTACCTTGGTCTCCACTCCCACTGCTAGGAGGCAGTCCGCTGATGACACTGCCAGCCCAATGGCCCTGCAGGACCTCGTGGAGAAGGTGGTGCTGTTGAAGAAGGCCGTTGAGAGGAAGAGGAAGCATCATGCAGGGACAACCCACCCGTACTTTGAGGAGAAGCTGTGGTATGTTCAGTGTTGGGGCTGTTAGTTAGGCAAGAGCTGTTAGTACAAAATACAGACACACAAACATACGTATGTATGCACACACTTGTACATGCACACGCACACATGCATGCACACACACTCACACCACGCATGCACATGTACACATGCACACACATGCGCACGCACACACAAACACACACATGCACACACACACATCACACATGGATATGCACACACACACGCGCGCGCACACACACACACACTCATACATGTAAAGAAACTGTGTTTGTCAAATCACACACTTGATTGC
>OZ025872.1:3979013-3986513 GCA_964019415.1 Ianthella basta | reverse complement strand
AGTGTTTGTGATGATCGTGCCATGGTCTTAATACTGGTAGGTTATGGTCAAAATCCTTGCAATGCTTCAGAATGACTGTACATGATCGCTGTAACTCAACATGGGCAGTAGATGTACTGTGTGTATGTACAGATAACCAATGAACAATACTACATCATGACAGCATACATGCATATGTACATGCCATTAAGTCATATTTGACTACTGCCTGCTTCCCTCCCCATCACCTCGCACTCCTCCCTCCCCCTCACTTCACATCACTCATCCCTCCCCCCACTTCACATCACTCATCCCTCCCCCTCACTTCACATCACTCATCCCTCCCCCTCACTTCACATCACTCGTCCCTCCCCCTCACTTCACATCACTCGTCCCTCCCCCTCACTTCACTTCACTCGTCCCTCCCCCTCACTTCACTTCACTCGTCCCTCCCCCTCACTTCACATCACTCGTCCCTCCCCCTCACTTCACTTCACACCTCCATCCCCCTCACCTCCTTACAGAAGCCGCCCTCACCAAAACGCAATGTACCCACCTCCATGCATGCCCCAGTGTCCTCAGCCGCTGGTGAAGTGCTCTACGGAGGAGCAGCAGTCATGGTGCCATCATGTGAGTGCATTAACGTATCCACCAATCAGTGAGCAGACGGAGATATTCAAATTTCCAGCATCAGTGCATATTGCCAGTTGTGCTTCATTCAGTATCCAATACCCTCGCACCCAGCACACCTTTTGGTTGTCGCCTTACAAATGGCCCATAAAGTAGAGTGATAGCTGAGTTCGCACCTTGGTTCACTGACATGTAATAGCTAGATGTGATAGTCACATGACTGGCAAGTTCAGAGCAAAACTATTCATCCGCTCCCTTCACAAACCACAAACTGGATGACAACCTCCCATTGCTTGGCTGTAAGATGCTGGTAGCACAGATGTCGCAGAGCAGTAGCAAAATCTCTTGTTCTTTTATCGCTGGTTGGAGTATACAATAGTTGGCAGTAGCAGTTTATTGCGTGTTGCTAGCAGTTCTGAACGTATCTGAGTCTTAATTATGCAGTGCTTACAGTCGAATGGTATGTTAAGTGTGTGTGCAGTGCTACTTGATCATTGCAGTTTTAGTACGTGATTATTACTGTATGTTAGTTGTGTTATTGACTTGAGTACATACGAGCAGTGCAGTCAAAGCCTTGTGTAATGTAGGTAGCTGACTGTGTGGGTGGATAGGTGGCTGGGTGTGTGTGGGGGGGTGGGGTACATATGTATGTGGGTGGCTGTGCAGTGTGGGTGTGAGTTTCAATGCCTTCTTTGTTGTTGTGATTTGCAGCACAGGGACCTGACTCTCCCCCAGCGGTCACCACCCCAATCACACCTCCGGTTAGTGTGTGTGTGTGCGCGCGCATGTGTATGTATGTGTGTGTGTGTGTGTGTGTGTGTGTGTGTGTGTGTGTGTGCGTGTGTGTGTGCGTGTGTGTGTGTGTGTGTGTGTGTGTGTGTGTGTGTGTGTGACAGTGTGTGTGTGTGCATGTGTTTGCGTCCATTCAAGTCAGTATCAATAGTTGATTTAATGTTTGGTGCAGTTCCATGTTCTGATTCAATGTTAACTGTTGCCCTGTTTGATATGTTGTACGTGCCATTCACTAGATCAAAGCTGGCATATTCCTGGCCTGCAGTGCATTTTCACTTTTGATCATGTCTTACCAGCTGACCTATTGATTGGTGTGGTTGTGACTGTCCAATAGGATGCTTAGTGTGTGATGTAATATATTCTATTTTGAGCTACACCTGTCACATGCTGAACCCTGTACCTGTGGGCATGTCAGCACCTGACTGAGTCTTCAAGGTCCAACCCACAGTGAGTCAGATTGGAAGTACAAAGGGGGTGGGTGGTTAGGGGGGAGTTTTATCTACTTTGAACTCTGTTACCCACATTGCATAAATGTGAGATCATCAACTCAACCCCTTGCTTGGCACATCCTCTTGGCATTTTTGAATATGTAAATGATGTGCAGTTGTTTAGAGTTTGTTACATACTTGGAATTAGGGATTTTAGGAAAGGATTTTCTGGAAACTTTGAAAGCACTTAGCTATTAAATCATGACTGATTTATTGCCAGCACACAATTGTACTGTACAGCATCATGTATTATTATCAATGGTGTGTGTTCCTATTGCAAATCATACATTGTGCCCTCCCATATTGAATACCTTGGGAGATGCTGTACAGTGACCGCTATATCTTAGACAGTGCTGCACTGTCATCTCGTGTGACCGCACAATGGTACATAGGATGCTTATTCAGTTTCATGTTTGTGCACACATGAGCTCCAAGTGTTCTACTTGTCCCACGT
Source organism: Ianthella basta (assembly GCA_964019415.1). Taxonomy (NCBI): domain Eukaryota; kingdom Metazoa; phylum Porifera; class Demospongiae; order Verongiida; family Ianthellidae; genus Ianthella; species Ianthella basta. Next base: position 3,984,170 of record OZ025872.1, on the reverse strand, counting down.
TGCTTCAAGTGTACACCCAGGGGGGGGGGGGGGGGGGGGTTGTCAACAGTTGGAATTGTGTATTGCCAATGCATTTGAAATTCAAATAAACAATCTTGGCTGTAATCTCATCAGCTATGTGGGTAGAAGTGTGCATACAAGTGTGATACATGTTTGATACAAGTGTTGTGTGTATACTGGTCTATGCTCATGGGCAGTGTATGCCAACATGACCTGGATGCAAGTTACGTAAGAAGCATCCTTTGGTGGGGCCTGCCTGTGTGTTCCCATACCTGTTCATACACACCTGTGTGTGCAATAAGAACTACAGTATTGTGTGTGTGTGTGTGTGGGGGGGGGGGGGGGGGGTCGCTAATGTGATTACAGTACATAGATTGGTGTTGGTGTGTGCCCTTTCACTTTGACCAGCACTGTGCTCACCCAAGGCAGGGAGGTTACCATCCCAGTGTTTCATTACAGGGCAGGCAAGCACATGCATGCACAGTGAGTGACTGCTACTACATGGGCTACCATCACCATCGCACAGTGCACGCAGTGTGTGGTGCAATAGGGTACCACCCCAGTGTTTCACTACAGGGCAAGCAAGCACGTGCCCAGAGAGCCCACTTTTAATATGCTGTGGAGTGGCTTCCACCACATCAACAGGTGCTAGATCTTTAAGAAGCATGCCTGATCTATTTACGACTGGCAGCTTACTGTGTGAGCAGCTGTGGGTATGTGTGTGAGTAGGAGAGAATATGTGCTAACGAAACACTGAACTACTCACTGCTACTATACGTTTCTTCTGCCTTTTGGTGTTGCATTGGAATGACCTCCCTAGTATCATTAGTTGTATTCCACTACATCCAATCTGGTCATCTGTCCCTGCACCATCATATAGCAGTGGTTTAGCCCTCCTGCTGCTTCTCCTCTCAGTTGTGTTTCTGTTCATTTCTCTCTGTATGGAGTGAGAGAGGTACAGCTAGGTAAGGTGTACGTGGCTGGTGGTAGCAAGAAGAAGGTGATCACTATTGAAGACAAACGTACACTATGGGAACACATTTACTGTGTGTGAATGCAAAGTCAGTGTACAACTTTAGTCCCTTCCTCCAGGAGGGAGGGATGGTGGTTGGGCCATTTAACCCAAAAAATGACATTCACACTAGCTGGCACAAAGGTGGGAGGCCACATAGGTATTAGCCTCATACAAGTGCGTGTGTAGTCTGGTTATCTGGCCCTGCACCATTGTATAACAGCAGTGGTTTAGCCCTCCCACTGCTTCTCCTCCTCCAGTGGTTTAGCCCTCCCACTGCTTCTCCTCTCAGTTGTGTTTCCTTCATTCACCCTACCCCTGTATGGAGTGAGTGCTAGACTAGGTAAGGTGTAGTGAAATGTCATGGTCTCAACTGTACTTGTGAGATTTCTGTACTATTGTGGCGATCTGTTTCAGCATGTGAGTGAAGTTGATACTATTGGAGACTTTTCACTACAAACGCACACATACATAGATACAGATGTGCACACACACACAAGCACACACACGCAAACGTGTGCACACAAGCACGCGTGTGCGCACACACACGCGCGCGCGCACACATTAAACCCTCTCTCTGTTTGCCTCTGTTCAAACGTACACTATGGGAACACATTTACTGTGTGTGAATGCAAAGTCAGTGAACAACTTTAGTCCCTTCCTCCAGGAGGGAGGAATGGTGGTTGGGCCATTTAACCCAAAAATGACATTCACATTAGCTGGTGCAAAGGTGGGAAGCCACATATAATCTGTGTGTACTATTCTGGGCACCATGTTGGGATTCTCGTTGCTATGGAATCACCGCCACTACAGCCCCTATGAACCACAAAATCTTGGGTAATGTAGGGGCTCCTGATCTGTGTGGTCCACCCACCAGTAGCCTCTTACCCAGTCCCTATTTCCACTCCGACTTCCGCTTGGGAGGGAAATCGGAATGGAAATAGGGACTGGGTACGAGGCTAACCCACCAGTAGCCCACAGTCTTGCTATTGAACAGCTTGAAGCATGAGTACAAATTGACAGTGTATTGTACACTGCCACAGACCATTTGAAACTGATCCATATATGGCTGAAGACAGAGAGGGGGAGATAAGTGATATGGACATAGTGTCATATTTGGAAGTTGCAGAACTATGCCCCCCTCTTGCCATCTCTCTGGGATAGCACTTGTTTCCTGGGTAACTGTATTATTTGAGGTTCTTTCATTTGCATAAATTCATCACCTTTATTGATTACCTCATCAGGGGTGTGTCTAATTTGTGTGTGTTTGTGTGATTATGCTGTGGGAAATGAATGACAATGCTCAGGGGTTAATAGGAAAGTGAACCTCTGCCATGATTCAGACACCTGACATTTTCAAGGTCACATGCCCATTAATGCTGAGGAACTAACTGCTTACCTCTTGAACAATGAGTTACTGGGCTGCAAAACTGTGGCTTGTTTTGGCTTCAGTGTAACCACTGTTGCAATGAACTATTGCACAATTGCACTGAGGAAGCTCTTGAATTATGTTGAAAGTGTAGTGTACAAAATGTGTGTGTGTGTGTGTGTGTGTGTGTGTGTGTGTGTGTGTGTGTGTGTGTGTGTGTGTGTGTGTGTGTGTGTGTGTGTGTGTGTGTGTGTGTACTCGCTGCATTGTTGATGTACAGTGGGCACCACTCTCACACGGTCTGTACAGAGTGACTTCCAACCAGCACAGTTGCTCTGTGAAGTGCATCATGATCCGCTAATGATAATTGGTGGCATCATGTTGTCATCTGTAGTGAATGTACCTTTCTGAAGTCATGACGCTAACAGCATCTAGCCACTTGCCTACCTTCCTCCCCCCCCCCCCCCCCCCTGTTACAGTATCATAATTATTCTTAAATTGTCTCCACTGGAACTTTGCCCCATTCCTTTTCTGACGTTGCCCATAACAGCTATGTACCACATGATATCCCATTGTTGCTAACACCATGGTAACAACACATCTGGTACATTTGAACCCCAGAACTGTTACAGCCGATTTCAGAATGGTTGGCCAAAATGGCAAATGGCAGAATGACCAAATTGCATAACGTCATTATTAATTTTCCTGCTTGCCATTACGTCACACCTACTGTCCAGTACTGCTATTTGCTATGACGTCATGCCATTTGCCAGTTACCTTTTGGACAACCATTCTGAAATTGGCTGTACTGTTGCTATTAAACATATCCCATCTGAGCAAAGGAGTACCACATATACATACATATGTACATACATACGTGCGTACATACCGTGGTTGCAGCATCACAGCACACCAACAGTAGCAGACACATACAGACCAACACAGCAGTGGAGCAGGACCACATCAGCACATTCAGCAGTTTTCAGACAAGCAAGATTCCATGATGTAATGACACAAGCGTAGAGAATATGACATCACACCTACTTCATACGGTGTTTAGGATCAGGTATCCACACAGAATGCTTTTGTAGCCTAATCAGTTGAAAGTGTAGTGTACAAAATGTGTATGTGTGTGTGTGTGTGTGTGTGTGTGTGTGTGTGTGTGTGTGTGTGTGTGTGTGTGTGTGTGTGTGTGTGTGTGTGTGTGTGTGTGTGTACTCACTGCATGGTTGATGTACAGTGGGCACCACTCTCACACGGTCTGTACAGAGTGACTTCCAACCAGCACAGTTGCTCTGTGAAGTACATCATGACCCGCTAATGATAATTGGGGGCAGAATGTTGTAATCTGTAGTGAATCTACCTTTCTGAAGTCATGACGCTAACAGCATCTAGCCACTTGCCTACCTTCCTCCCTCTGTTACAGTATCATAATTATTCTTAAATTGTCTCCACTGGAATTTTGCCTCATTCCTTTTTTGGTGTTGTGCATATCAGCTACGTACCGCATGATATCCCATTGTTGCTAACACCATGGTAACAGCACATCTGATACATTTGAACCCCAGAACTGTTACTGCCGATATCAGAATGGTTGGCCATAATGGCAAATGGCAGAATGACCAAATGATGTGACGTCATTATTAGTTTTCTTGCTTGCCATTACGTCACACCTATTGTCCAGTACTGCCATTTGCTATGACGTCGCGCCATTTGCCAGTTACAACCATTCTGAAATCGGCTGTACTGTTGCTATTAAACGTCCCATCTGAGCAAAGGAGTACCACATATACATACATACAGTACATACATACCGTGGTTACAGCATACATACAGTACATACATACCGTGGTTACAGCATGTCACAACATACCAACAGTAGCAGCACACATACAGACCAACACAGCAGTAGAGCAGGACCGCGTCAGCATATTCAGCAGTTTTAGTGTTACTCATTTGCAGCCATCAAACAAGCAAGATCCCATGATGTAATGACACAAGCGTAGAGAATATGACATCACACCTACTTCATACAGTGTTTAGGATCAGGTATCCACACAGAATGCTTTTGTAGCCTAATCACATTGACATCTTTGAGGAATCACTGTGGAATGTCCCTAGCTCATGTTTCCTGTGGGAATAGCTAGGTAGGTACGTGTGGTGGCTGTTTTAGAGAGGAGGCTCTAGAACTAAGGTATGTGTCAGTAGGCAGGGTAGGCAGGCTGCCTTTATGAAGGCCCCAAAGTGTTAGCATTCTTTGAGCCATTAAGCAATTTGAGCAATGAAGCTGCATGGTTAGTACTATTTATAGGACATACGTATATTGTCTTTGTGCAATGGGCATGAGTGGCTGGTCGCTGTAGACAGGTGACTACTTGCCTTGTATGGTGACCACACTGGCATTGTACATTGGAACCTGTCTAAGATGGTCACTGTGTTAGGCAGCCACCTCTCTAAATCAGCCAGCCTCCCTTGCCCCAAATACGTAGTACTAAAGCATTGCAGTCTACCTGTGTAGAGCAGCCATTTGTGTGTTGTAGTGTACCACAGACCATTTTTGAAACTGACACCACATTCTGGCTTAAGAGTGAAGACAGAGAGGGGAAGGGAGGTTGTGTGCATAGTGCCATTTTTGGAAGTCAAAGAATCCTTTCATCTGTAGGTGCAAAGAGTGAGTCTTAGTTGAAGTCTGGTCATTTTGTATGACTTCATCACCTTTGCTGATTACCTCATAAGGGGTGTGTCTAATTGGTGGGTGTTTGTGTGTTTATGCTGT
>OZ025872.1:3959013-3976513 GCA_964019415.1 Ianthella basta | reverse complement strand
GTTCTTGTCTTTAAACTATCCAGGACAGTGTTTTTGTGTGTTCTTGTGTTTAAACTATCCAGGACAGTGTTTTTGTGTGTTCTTGTGTTTAAACTATCCAGGACAGTGTTTTTGTGTGTTCTTGTGTTTAAACTATCCAGGACAGTGTTTTTGTGTGTTCCTGTGTTTAAACTGTCCAGGACGTTGTTTTGACCATGTTCCTTGTGTAAACTATCTATCCAGGAAAGTGTTTTGATGTGTTGTCTTTGTAGGCTGCTTAGGGTATGACCAACATTGAATAGTTGTAGAGATGTTTTCCTATCACTGATTATTGTAGGCATTGAAGAGGAAGCTGGAAGATGTGACTCGTAAGTTAGAGGCCCTTTATGACTTGTTGCGGGAGAAGAGACTGTCAGCTGGGGTCATCATGGGACTGGGACTAATTGCACAGGGTAAGTGTGTGTGTGTGTGTGTGCGTGCGTGCGTGCGTGTGTGCGTGCGTGCGTGCGTGCGTGTGTGTGTGTGTGTGAGCTCCTGTCGATGCATTCGTGTGTGTCGGTATGTCAGTGTGTCTGCATGTGCATGAGTATCTGTGTGTGTGGAGTGCTTGTGCGTCTGTGTGGTTCTGTGTATGTGTACGTATGTGTGTTTATATGCATGCAACTTTGTGTGCACACTACGTCACATGAATGACGTCTTAGGACTACATTGTCAAGACGATGTCATTAATTGTGTATTTGTTGTTCATCTTCCAAACGCAGACATACAAACCAGAAACTACCATGCAGGAATCGAGAAGTACAATCAGATGGTGACAACAGGCAGTTTCAGTGAAATTGGGTCATTTATCCCAGGCGTGAAGGTCCTGCTTCAGTTGGCCTTGCAGCTCAACATTTGAGGGTTTGTACATTTAGTTGGAAATTCTAGGAACTGTTATAATTACTCCTACCTTTCATTTTGCCGTCATATATGCTCTAGAATGCTAAAACAAAGAGTAACTGTCTAACTGAGCAGCTAATTCTTATAATATAAAAGAACAGGAAGTTAATTTATTTCATATGTGTACGTCTGCTCTACTTATAGGTACTATAAAGTATGTAATTGTGACATTCACAAGTTTATAAGGTACTAATTGAACTCCTCTGTAGGATGCAGAAATTGCAACCACTTGTGACATTGCACATAGTTATGATTAATTATTATGGCAACAGTACTATAGTACCATGCATACAATACAGGTATCCCTCTAAAAGGCAGTTTGAATTAGGACACCCATCTAATGACTGCTGTCACAGTGTTTCACAGCTTCTAGCACAAAAACAACTTTCAGTCCAGTCCTTTCCTCAGGGAGAGAGGGCCAGCGGTAGAGCCATTCAATTGCAAACCTATAATGACATTATCTATTGCATAGGTGGGTATCGAAGCCGCATACATAATGATACATCTGTGTGTGTTTGGCCACCATGAGGGGGGGTGGTTGCCATGGAAACCCCGCCAAGACAGCTCCAATGAAGCTATATAATATTATGAAGCCCAAGTCGTAGGTGATTCACATGCTGTGGGCCCTGAACTGTGTTTCTACCCACACAAGTAAAATTATACAGTAACCAAGGTAACCCACAGGCTACAGCAAACAACTGTCCCATCTATATTCACACATAGGCACAGTCGTGCAGAAATGGACACCTCTCTAATGATTGAGGACACTGCAAGGCTATAATTATTATACATGCATGGTCAACTATAAATTATGTCCGCAAACACTACTTGCATGCATTTATGGCGGTTATCAGCTGCAGGCAGTTACCAAATGTATGCACTTTGCGGTGTTTCTGGCCATCAGTGCAAACATGCAACTCTATACTGCACCTGTGGCAGCTACCTTTATGCAATTTTCACGTATTCAGATTTCCTACCAAGTATTATTATAATGTATGGCACATACACACAGATACAGCCACTTGCACTGTACATGTCGTGATGGTCATAAAACACACACTGTCATGTGATTATGAGTTGGAAATGCAGCGCAGTACAAGTGAAATTAAAAATCGAAGCTAGTTTTAATCTTGGGACCTTCTAGTCCTCTTGGGTGGGCTGGTACCTCCGTACGCGTTCTCCACCTCGTGTGCTTCATCTCGAGCGTGCTCCACGTTTCTCGTCTGCTCTTCTGCGGTGTCGGGCGAAGTGAGGGGCAGTTGGCCCGAATCATCGCAAGCCAAGCTGTTGTGCCCCAACGTGGTCTGAGCCTCAAGTGATATCTTGTCAATGGAGTTTCCTTCCGAGCAGTCTGAAGTTTGATCGTCCGATGCTGCAGCTTGTTGTCGGCTTTCCGAATCGTAGTCCCAAGTGGAAAAGGACAGAGGAAGATCCCCTTCATGGACTGTTGTAGTCGGACCTCTTTTTCTAGATCTACTGTCCACTTTTGTACACGTGTTCGTGGTCGTTGGGACGTCTTCTTCAGCATTACTACCTGCGCCCGGCCGCGCAGTCGCTGGGGAAGGTGCTGGCCTGAGATCGTAGCGGGCATTCGTTCGACGGATCAGCGGGGCCCCCTGTGCCGCAATTCCGTCATCGCCCTCAGCCTGCTGTAAAGGCATCCTAGGATCTTCGTGGTGATCGGTCAAGGAGAACTCATAGCATTCGCTTGGGAAAGGTTTAGGGTCATCAAGACCACTCTTATGTTTACTAGCCATTCTGAACCGAAACAACGACTCTGTGCAGCTAGCTAGCTAACTCGCTGCTATCATGTCGTGCTCCGATTATATATATACGGACGTTTCTCGCACAGTTATTCGACTACCGGACGAAATCATGGTATTATACATAAACAAGAGCAGTATTGCTGTATAAATCTCTAGCTCGCAATCTATATCCACACTAGATTTTGCAATTATATTGTAAGTATGTGTATGAATCCAAATATAATATCGTGAGAGCGTTTCCGGATACCGGTGGCACGGTGTGGGCAAGCGCTTCAAAAAGGTCTGTATGGTCCTCCATACAGACCTTTTTGAAGCGCGGCGGAAGTAGTTATTATTCATGAACTGCGCGTCCATAGCTAATCTGCTTAGTGTCACAATGTCTTACGTGATGAGGATCTTCCTAAGCACTAAATAGATGTGGATGCCAGCAGGATGAAAGGCAGGGATTTTGCACGGAAATATGGAGATCGTGCGATCGCGAACAATTAAGGTGCCAAGAGCCGCATGCAGTAGGAGGTCACCTAGCTACTTACATACCATATATAGTTGTGTATGCCTGTCATGTACTCAGTATATTATATTTGTGTATGAGTGACAAATGGTGTACTCTACTAGTCTAGCCATTCTGAACCGAAACAACGACTCTGTGCAGCTAGCTAGCTATGAATGCCAACTCGCTGCTGTATCATGTATAATATTATATACAATAAGGATGAAGGGCTATATATTGAATATTACATACACACTGGTTGAATATAGGCCTGATGATGTATTCAATGACCGAGACTGATCTGCATAACCACTTTCTACCCGTATATGACATTGTCTCACACTTGTCCTAGCTTCATCCCTGGGCGTCTGCGATAATTAGCATGGGCGGGCCTGGGGACAAGGCTAATACTTGCCTCTACCTGGGCTGCACGGTTAATTTTAGTAACAGGAAGGAAGTGACCTTGTGCACAAGAATTCGAAGTGCCCAAGGTCAGTGATCTCAGTGAACCATGGCTAACAGGATTGTGGGAGTGTATATTGTGTGGTTTATCCAGACAGATGTAACTGCAGAGGTTGCCACATGCAGCTTGCCACGCACAGAGACTGTCATGCACTAGCTCTCCTGCCAATAGCACAATTCTGAGCCACTGTACAGCATCAAGCATATTGTGTCTCTCTCTCTTTTTTTTTTCAACTTGTCACCATTATTATTCAAAACTGCAGGTAAGTACATACTTGTTTCGAATGCATTAAAAGTGACAGGTGGGTAGAGGTGACCCCGACACTGCCAAAAAGAATGTTCTGAAGACAAACATGCACAGTTAAAGTCGGACCTCAAAAACAAAAGGAAAAAAAATAGATAGAATTACTATTCAGGCATGCAATTACAGTTAGGTTAGATGAGAGAGTAAGGGTAAAGTTAAGCATGCAGGTTATCAAGTAGTCTGTTGTGTTCACTCCAATTCCTCTTGCACCATATGCGGAATGATTCCTCGATGACTCGCCGAATCACCTCCCTCTCCAGTTCACTCTTTGCCTTTGAGCTGGCATCCACAATCTGATAAAGTTGATTGAAGCTGGGGACATGGATGAAACCTCTCGAACCAACCTCAATGGTGGTGAGAGTAGCAGCAAAGCCATTCCTTCTGCATCTCTCCACGAGTTCTGCATACTTTGCTCGCTTCCGCTGTGCTGCATCCTCGATACCAGTCTCAAATGGGATGGTCAACTCCACCATGTGGATGGAGGAGTCACTCCAGACGACGATGTCTGGTCGTTCGTCAGTGGCAACAATGTTCTGGGGGAAGGTGAATGAGATGTTGGGGAGATCCGCAGTGATCCTGCTGTCCTGTGGTAGATGTGCAGACAGAAAGGAGTGGATGCAGCCCAAAACGCTGTCGTGCCTGTCGTTGTACCGTCTCCCCTCCAGGGCCACTGTGCAGTTGTTGAGCACGTGGTGTAGGGTTTGCTCTTTGCTGCAGAGTTGGCACTGTGGGGAGGACATCTTCTTCCACAGGAAGAGGTTCCTGTTATGTGGCAGTGTGTCTGTGACGGCATTGAGGGCAAACTTGAAAGCACGCTCTGGGAGGGACTGCACTGTGGTAGACCACAGGTCAGCTGCTCTTCCCTGGAAGTCCCGCACTGTCTGGCCTTGGACAGTCAGACCTGCACTGTGGGCGAGCCGGGCTGCATTGTCTGCTGCCTGCACTTTGGCCTTGACTTGGGTGGTGATCTTCTTCTTTGTGGCACCTGGGTCCTCTTTCATCACGTCAACCACCTCTTGGAATGGGCGATAGGCAGGTCTCCTCTGCGCTGCCTCCCTCAGTGTCTCCTGGGTGGCAATAGATCTCACTGTTGGGTCCCTGGAGCACATGTACGAGGCAGCCTTCGCTGCATGTAACTTCTTGTACATGGTAGTCAGTTCTGGTAGGTCCAGGCCACCATTGGCTTTGGGTAGAAACAGCCGGCTTGTGTCTGCTGACCTGGCTAGACCACACCAACGCTTCAGGTACCGTGTAGCCAGAGGCTGGAGCTTGGTTTGGAGCCACGTGAGGGGGAATACGGATACTGAGAGGTCCCAGGAGAGTCTTGGACAGATGCCAGCTTTGAAGAGCCTTAGCTTCTGCTGCCTTGTGATGAAAGTTGCGTCAACTTTCTCCAGAAGGGACTTCAGCTTCCTCAGCAAGCCTTCTCTGGCCTGTGCACTGGTTGAGTGAACAGAGACAGGAGCACCAAGGAAACGGAAGGTTGAGTCACCGATGTAGGGGATGGGTTCTCCATTCAGTGTCAGCTCTGGATCATATGGCTTCCCACTGGATGAGTGGATGGCTAGGGACACACACTTGGGTACATTGGCGTTCATGCCTGACCAGGTCAGCCAAGACTCTGTGGCAGCGAGGAGACTCCTGCAGGAGGATGGGCCATCTGCAATTAGAGATGTGTCATCTGCGTACTGAAGTAAGTTGGTGCTGCAGGGGGGTGAACTGTGGGAGTAACCAAGGTCTGGGTACTGCTTCGTGATGGTGTCGACCAGGGTGTTCATGACGGTGTTGAAAACAAGCACTGAAAGTGGGTCACCCTGGTACACCCCGATCTGAAGATGGATGGGGTTTGTTGTCCAAGCCTTGCTGGATATCACGCCTGTGAGGTCTTCATAGAGGTTGGATATAGTGCTGACCATCACCTGAGGCGCATGATAGTGTGACAAGGAGAAGCGAATCAGTTCATGGTGAACACTGCCAAAGGTGTTGGCGAGGTCAAGCCAACAGACAGACAGGGATTTGTGTTTCCTCTGGGCCTCACTGATGATGGATAGGAGCTTCAGGTGATGTTCTGTGCATCCAGGTACACCGTCAATGAAGGCCTTCTGCACAGATGTGTTTAGGTACCGATTCTCCATCATGTAGGACAGCCACCTCTGCTTCAGCAGGCTGGTGAACACCTTGCCCACGCAGGATGTGAGGGCAATGGGGCGAAAGTGTGATGGCTGACTGGGGTCCTCCTCAGCTTTCTTCTTCCCAAGCAAGTGGATAACACCAACCTTCCAGGCTTTTGGTACCGTCTGCGTTGACCAGCAGTGGTTAAACAGGTGCAACAATGCAGGCATCAAGGATGGACACTTCTTCAGAACTGTGTATGGAATTTGGTCTACTGGGCTAGGACTGGATGCTGACTTTGACTTACCAATAATACTCTCAACCTCCTCTGCAGTGAACTCACTGGTCACCATAGGCACTGTTGGTAGTGGAGGCTGTGGCATCCATGCAGGGCGTGTGAATGACTTGGGTGAAGCCGAATAAGTGCTGGCAAAAAAGGATTCAGCTTCTTCCTTACCAAAGGTTGGTTGGATGGATGCATAATCATTTTCCTCCAGGATCTTCCGGGCAAACTTGTGGAGATCTCTGTGGCACTCTTTCCTCTGCTTCTTTGCACTCATCTTAGCATCTGCCTTCCTGGCCTTCTTGGCAAGTCTGCTGTGCTTGCGCACAAGCTGATGGAACTCTTGGGCAAGTAGTCTGACTTCCTCAGGGCTGTTTCCACTTCTTCTCAATTGTCTCAACCTCTTCTTCACTGCATTCTTCTCAGTTTTCACCTTTGTTATCACAATTTGATTTCTTCGCGGCTTGGGTGGGTGTTGATGGTGCTGATTGGATACTATGGTACCATGCTTTGATGTGAAGAATGAGTAGATGCCATGGCAGAGGACCTCATTCATGGTATCCACATTGACTTCCATGAGAACTGCTGGTACAATGGTGGTTTGAAAGAACTGATCAGCCTCCACCCAATCCTCTGGTGTCTGGGGGAGCTTCATTGCTGGTAGGGTTGAAACTGGTGATGTCACTGGTGACGTGGGTGGTTGTTGGGTTTGGGTTTGGGATGAACTGGGGTCAGGGACTGTAGCTGAGATTGTATCTACAGGGGTAGGTGATGGTGACGTAGATGGCTGGGTGGGGGCATTCTTACAGGTAGCACTGTTTCTCAGGTGAGTATCTAGACGCTCAAACTTGATACCACACTTTGGGCAGGGCATTTTCTTAGCCTTGGAGGTGTTCTTGGAGAGAGTCTTCTGTGAAAGAAGATGGGTGTAATCCCTTCCTTGCCTTTGAGGGCATCCTTTCAGGTGGTTCCCTAGTCTGGCAAAGACTTGGAGACAGAAGGGACAGGCTCTAGAACCATTGGGTAGGGCTTGTGGGTCCATGCTTGAGGTGGCAAAAAGGTGTTAAAAGTAGTAGCCTCCAAAACTGCTGAGCTGGTTGAGGGATGTAACTGATGATCTCCCAAAAGAGTACTGGGGGACTGAACAACAAGTTCCACTAGACAGAAATACTGAAAAGTAGCCTAGAACTCAGTTAGATCAGAGGCAACTTCACTGCTGATTAGAGATCTTCCACCATTTTATTCGCACCTCTCTCTCTCTCTCTCTCTCTCTCTGTGTGTGTGTGTGTGTGTGTGTGTGTGTGTGTGTGTGTGTGTGTGTCGATAAGCGAATTAGGGGTTTGACTCAGTGTGTTTGGTGACACCTTCACACATGGACTGTCATAGGATTTCCCCTGTTAATGGGTGTGCCTAAAATGGAGTCCTTATACGTTACATAGCCTGTACTAGAAATGCGTGGTGGAAGATATGATACTGTTAATTAATGGAGAGGGTTCTGTCTGCAGTTGTAATTGGGCACTGCCAACGCATGTGAAATTGGTAGATATAAACAACAAGTATATATACCACATACTGCCAGAATTCAGCTGTGTATTTACACTGCAGCTGGTTGTTTATTAATAACATTACATAATTATAGGAGTGAGGAGTGTTGTGTGCACACTGAACTGTGCGTGTGAGCTGCATGTGTACACCATTAAGACTTGCTTAAATTCAGAAAACAACATGTATCCTATGGTAGGACCTGTGCATGCTTGCCTGTCTGCAACCTTAGGCCTTCATGGGTATATACTGGGTATGGGTATGGGTATGGGTATGGGTATGTACTGTATATAATGTGACCCTAGTGTGACCCTAGTGTGACCCTAGTGTGACCCTAGTGTGACCCTAGTGTGACCCTAGTGTGACCCTCAGGGTGTGCATGTGCAGTATGCTGTGTTTCTCCATGCATATGGTGCATTACATTTACGGGTTTCTTTGTTTGGAAACTTGAAACTAATATACTAATATTGACCTTCGTCCTTCAATTGAATATTTCAGCTGCTCAATTTATAATAGTATCAACTTCCAAATCCTGCAATGTCCAGTTTGTCATTATTCTGCCTATTCATTAATGCAAGTAACAAGATGTGTGTACAGAACAGCAAACACTCAGTCATATGTCTGTATCTCCACTGCCTAGCAACCCACTGGACTACCTGTACTTTGTATACCTTCAGAGTACGTAGTTCGGGCTTCTGTTGATAAGCACCCATCAGGGAATTTCTCGCTTCTGTCTGTGACCAGTAGGAGGTTGCCCTCAATTCCATTCTGTGTGATGTTGTTGACATTCCTGGGGGAGTTGGAGCACGTTCTGATGCATGATTGACATGCACACTCATAATATTTATAGTTGTATTAGTATTGCATTGTTGGGCTTCCTTATCAGACACTCACTTCTGTTCCTGGAAAAATTCCCCTTTGGCGGTTGCACCCAGTTTGGAGTGACTGTTGCACTATGTATGTACCTTACCTGACACAGTGCACGTTGGTGCACTGTATTATGCATAGTTATACATGTATCCCCATTCACTCTGTCCTCTCAGCAACAAATACTCACATTGCCTGAGCTGTGTTTGATAGCATGTGTGTGTACTTGTGACTGTTGCAAGTGTGACGTACTTGTAATCCTATAAGTGTCTCAGAGCATCTCAGGTATCCCAACTTCCATTTCAAACTAAAGCTCTGTGAAGACCTATCAATGAAAACCACCTGACAGGAAGTGCATAATCAGGAGGTCAGGGACTCAGTGAACCATGAATAATGGGATTGTAGGAGTGTATGTGATGTGGTTTATCCTAGACAGATGTAAATGCAGAGGTCACACAGCTGGTCACGCAAAGAGACTGTCATGTATTAAGTACAATATGCATGTGCTAGCATGGTCTGTACGCCATGAGATTTCCATTGGTGTGATGTCATCATTCCCATTTCCTAATATGGAGTCCTGCGTGTATTGTCTGACAGTGCCCATACCAGAAATGGTGACAGCTTCTATCAGCAGTTGCACCTACCATTCCACACCTGTTCTAACTGCAGACCAGACACAGATTGTTTCATGGCTATAGCCTACAGTGCAGCCAATTGCTTAAAACAATGATGAGTTTTAACCGTCTTCAGCAGATTCCATTGATAACTTGTCACATCCACTGTGCCCCCTCAAGCTAACACGGTGTATGTATGCATGCATGTTAAAAGTATAGCTGATGTGTGTATGTCATACGTACATGGGGTGGATATGTCTTAGAATTAAGACCACGCTGTGAGTGGGCAAGAACAAGCCACGGCTGTCTGTTATAGGAATGGCATAAAGAAATTATACATCACAACAATTTCCTGAATCTGCTATCTCTCACCGTAGTCTGTATATATGTAAATATGAATTGAGCACAGAAACTAAGTAATTATTATGTAAATGGATAAATATTAAAATAAACATTAACTTTCTATTTTTGTGAGTGAACACAATTAAGTACTTAATGCATAAATTAAAGTCTTTTGACAGTTAGTTCTGTCTGTGCAGGACAATTGGGCAATTGTGCTCAGCACCGAAAATGAGTTCCTTTTCTGGGCTGCGTGCAGGCCAAAGTGATAATTATGGCATCCCAAAGCATATAATTTGAGAATGAGTCATTTCATTGTTCATTCTGCATGCAGTCAGCCATTGTTTAAGGTTGGAATCATACTATAGCAGGTTGAAGTAAGCTAAGGAAGGAACTGTGCAGTTTCACCTCTGGATCATGGCCTTAATTCGCATGGGGATGTTACTCCTACCACGCGGACATCATGCTGAGTCATCAATTCATGTTGTGCGTACGTACAATGTAGCTCTTCCTGTGACTTCACTATTTGATTGTTAGCTCATGAAGGATGTGTCCGCTGGTGTAACCTAGGAAGGGAAACTGTCTAGTTTATAGCCTTAATTTGGAGTACATGCACTCCTTCTGACCTTCTTGGTATGAGTCATTGGCTTAACAAAGCTTAACAAAGATGACTTGTCTTCAAGTCTTTATATGTCTTATACATATCTATGATCACCTTTGACGATTACATCATCAGGGTGTATGCAATTGGTGTGCAAGTACATGTGCATGTGTGATAATGCTTTAGGAATTGAATAACAATGCTCAGAGGTTAATAGGAATTGAAACTCCCTAGCTCTTTAAATTCACAGACACTGCCTTCACATCAATGTGACATTACAGAGGCAGGTATGTGCTAATATAGAAGAAGAAGCAGACTGAAAGCAACTTGCTGGCTTTGACACACGGTAACCTAGGTACAGTAGTGGTTCCACATGAGTGCACTGATTGAATTGTAGTGGGTGCTGTAGAATGGCTTAACTTCCATTAGAAAATGGCTAACTCTCTGTGCACGTGCTATGCATTCATATTGTTGCCGCTGACAACAAGTATGTATATAATAGAATGAACTATTCTACTGTGCCTGAAATTACAAGTGGCAGCTGTGTAATTTTGAGTGCATGCATGTAGGATCGATTGACAACGACGCACTGAAACCAATCATGCACTTGACACCACACACCACATTTCTTGGGTTTTTACTTCTTCCAGTCAAGTAATGTTACCACTGCATTTTTGGCAGTATTCTTTCCCATTGATATCACCCGTGCAGCCTGGTTGTCTGAGTTTTTGAACTTTGTATGGCTGTGTGTGTGATGTCACAACTACTCTGCATGTGTATTGTGGCATATATAACCTTTGTCAATTACCTTCCTCATTAAAGCCATAGACAATTGGCATTGAAATTCTACTACATTGATTTCTTGCAGCTGATTGACATAACTGAGATTTACAAGGACTTTAAAGTTTCCATTGTACGTATATAGTCCCCTAGCAACAACAGTAATGGAATTTGTTCAAGCATGTTCAGTAGCTAGTGTAAATGTATAATATACAGACCTTTTTGAATCGCTTGTCCACACCGTGCACTGGTATCCAGAAAACACTTGCACGATATTATACGGATTCATACATATACTTACAGTATAATTGCAAAATCTAGTGTTGACATAGATTGCGAGCTAGAGATTTTATACAGCAATACTGCTTATGGTTATGTATATAATACCATGATTTCGACCGGTACCCGATGCCCGGTGTGGACAACCAACCCGAAAACGTCTGTATACTGTATAAACCTACAAAACTATATGACATTGGTAAATTCACTCCACATCATAATGGCTATAATATTATTAATTATAAGTTGCAATTATTGCAAGACAAGGTCGGTCTCAGCATGTTTGCATAAGTATATACTATTGCTACTTATTCCCAGTAACATGTAATAGATCAATGTTGCTGTCAATGTTGCATAAACCCTTTTCCTGACTATTAGCTTAAAATGTATTATTTCTATATAATTATACTGCTTTACATGTGTAGGCTTAAAGGGGGAAGCTGAAGGATCACATGTCGCTATGTCGTGATCACATGCCATGAGTTGCAAATGATGCAATTGTTCAGAGGAACAGCAGACAGAGCTAGACACAAAGACCTTTGCATGTAAAGTTATACCAAAGAGGAAATGATTGCATGCCATTGTGTGAAGTGATATGGTTTTGTACAGCGAAGCTGCGTGTGTACATGTGGCATGCATGCATGCCCAATAATCTATTGTGCATGCATACATGTTTACCACCTCAAAACCAGTATAAAATGTGCACGTGCAATATAAAGGTATTTGTAATGTAAAGTAAATGCTTGTGATCGAATGTATACTATATTATAATGGGACTATGCCATTGTGCATTAGATGGTTAGTTAATTGATTAGTTTGCATACAGTGAACTGCATGTATGCGGCATGCATGAACTAAAACTGGTTTTGTTTGGCCCTATAATACATATAATTTAATCCCATCCCACTCCTCACCATGGGCTGACCAGCCAGTATACTGTGTATAAGCCTAGTGCTCGAGAATGATGCAATAAATGTAAAGCTTAAGGTTACATGATGCACGAGCCAAAGGCAAGTGCACAAGCAAATGCACTCTTTATTGGTCATCCGTATCACCATGTCATGATCACAGGCCATGATTATGAGTTGCACATGATGCAAACCTTAAGAGGAAGAACGAACAGAGAGACATGATGCCTGGAATCATATAGACACTGGGCTAGGGGCAACACTGCATGGTCCTGTTTACCACATACAGGTTTACGCACAGACAGTTGTGGTTACCTGACAATACCTGTACACATATGCATGAACAGTGGTGACCTTTCACATTCCCAACACTGTGAGTTGTCTGCTGGCAGTGTGCACGTGCCATCCCATAGCCATTATTTTTTACAGGTACAGACGAGAATATGCATATGTAGAGAGAGGTAAAGTATGAAGTTGGTTTCAATTTAACAGTTGTTATAGCTCAATCAGTCTGCATGAGGTGCATTCATCCATACAATTAGCTTTTTCCAATCCATATTCATTGTACCTCCATCCTCCATTGGTGAACCTTCCACAGAATCGATTGCAGAGTATATAGCCTTGGGCCTTCATGGATCGTAAACTATAAGCCTTATAGGGTAGCTTCACAATGTTTGTCGAAGGTTTGCTGTGAAACTTTACGATATTACTATGTATGTACATAGCAATGTGTGCAATGGTTTACACTACCCTGCATGCTCTGTGCACCCTGCATCTGTGCAATTGATTGTTTCCAGCCCAATGTCTAGTGTGCATGGGTTCATTGCATGCATCTGCCACTCTGTGAGTGCTGTGCAGACACGGCTTATGTTTCACTGCCAACTGTACATGTGGAAATTTACTTAACACAATGATGAGTTTCCACCAACTTCAGCAGAACTTCAGTCATTCACTGTCCCTCCTCATCTCCATGCTGTGTACATGTACAATTGCTTGAGAGTGTCTGATAATTATGTGTACTTCACACAGTCTGCCCACATCGTACATTACAAAGGCATTGTGTATACATAAGTAATAAAGGAGCAGACTCAATGTAATTTGTAGGCCTTTGAAACATGGCAACTGACTGGATTGAGGGAAGTACCTATCACGGTAGTGGTTCCACAAGTGTGCACTAAATGAATTGTAGTGGGCAGCTGTAGAATGGCTTCCAGTGAACACTGGCTATAGCTAGCTCTCTCTGTGCAGTGTATTCATATTGTTGCCACTGACAACAGGTATATAATAGAATGAATGATTCTACTGTGCTTGAAATTGAATGGGCATGGCATCTGTATTTGAGTGCATGTGGGATTAATTGACATTGACACACTGAAACCACATGCTGTTGACACCACACACCGCATTCCTCAGTTTTTGTTCCTTCCTGTCTAGTAATATTCCCCTTGCACCATTTTACAGTGTTCTTTCCCACTATCATCTAGTCCGGTGGTCTAAGCCTTTGAACACTGTACAGTATGGCTGTGTGTGATGTCACAGCTGCAGCTACTCTGTATGTGTATTGTGGCATACCCTTTGCCACTTAACTTCCTCATTAAAGCCATATGCATTGATTGAACATTGGTACTGAAATTGTCTATACTGCAGTCACTTTTGACAGCTATACATGGTATGTATACCGATGAATAGAAGCAGCTGGGATAGCTAGAGCTGTATGCAAGAATAATTATACTGTCATCCATTATAAAAAGTACTTTATTAATTAATGTCATGTTGTAGTCATCACAACCGTGGAGAGTATATATTTACATAGTGCAAAATATTATGTCTAATTTTACTGATGTCTCCACAATCCACTCCTTTGATATGTAGCTAACATATACAGCCTATACCTATATACACTGTTTGAGAATGCCATGAAAAATAACCATGTACTGTATTAAAGTTATATTTTAGGCTGGCCTGCATTCATTTTGGCTTCATTCCAAATATTCAGCCATAGACAGAGAGGAAGGAAGTGGTCAGTGCACAACCTTATCTGTGTTTGAAGTCGATCAGTCTGCACAATCATACTTTCTTTTATGACTTCAGCATTGTTACCATGGAGCTAAATAAGGAGATCTGTTTGGAAATGACACTGTATGTCTTGATCCAACAGTATATATACTTTTGCATACATGCACTCTATACATTTGCAAAGGCATGTGCATGCTGTATGTATTGTACCTTTTCCTGTGACTTCACTATTTTGATTGTTAGCTCATGATGGGTGTGTCCGCAGGTGTAACCTAGGAAGGAAACTGTCTGGTTTATAACCTTTATTTGCATGGATGATACTCAATCCTTCTGACTTTCCTTGGTATGAGTCATGAGCGTAACAAAGATGACCTGTCTTCCAGTGTCTTTACAATAGAGCCAGTGTCATGAGGAAGTTGCAATTGGCAACTCATACTACTACTGCTTGCAAATGATGGGTGGAAAGGCCTAGGGGAAACAGTATAGAGTCCTTATTCTAACAAGCTCTGTTTGCATTGTACATACATAGTGAATTTCAAAGTAAAACTGTACAGAATTAATGCCTTTTTACATTTATGTCACGTACACCATGCTGCCCATGGCTTGTTCATAGCTATTTAGTGCACTACATATACTTCACTGTTGTATGTATATCAGCATCTTCCGCTACACATTAAATTGGTATATGTAACATATTCACTCCACATTGTGTATGTACATATAGATCAGTTTAATTCAAGACAGGGTTGGTTTCAGCGTGTATATAGTCTACACAGCTACTCCTGATTTCCCAGTAAATATAGCTATATGTTGCTATCAATTTGCACAGACCCAAACCGGCTCTTCAACTGATCATGTTACGAACTATTATTAAGTAGCTTGAAAGTATTCCTACTCCTGTACTGTGTAGGCTTTGAAGAAGACATTGGAGGATCACATGTCGCCACGTTGTGATCACATGCCATAAGCTGCACATGATGCAATTTTCAGAGGAAGAGCAGACAGAGACACGCAGACCTTTGCATGCAAATTTCTACCAAAGAGGAAATGATTGCATGCCATTGTGTGAAATGATATGGTTTTGTACAGCGAAACTGCATGTGTATGTGTGGCATGCATGCATGCCCAATAGTCTATTGTGCATGCATGCATGTCTACCACCTCACAGCCAGTATAAAATGCGCACCTGCTACAGGTATTCGTCATGTAGCTTCTATTTTGTATGTACTATACTAATTATTATAATGGGACTGTATATACCTAACTACATATACATTAATATGTGCCTGCATGGTCTCTAAATTAATTCAGTGCTGCACTAGTCTCGAGTAGCCCAGACTGCTTCTTCCCTATGTTTATAGCAGAAATGAAGAAAATTAAAGGCTCCTGGCTATGCAAGCCTAGCACTACACATGGTCAGCAATAATTCTAATAATTATATAGTATCATAATTATTAATATTGTACAATATTCATATAGCTGCAGTATAAAGAATTCTGGTATAACTATTTATTATGGCCATGTGTGCACACTGATAAACATTCTTAATGATTGTTTCTTCTAGATCTGTGGAACATTTTACATCCTCAACAATATAGATTTCGCTTGCAAGATGTATGATTTCATGCATTCAACACAGTGCATCTGTACGTTCTTATATAAAATATTTTAGTTTAAGTAATGTATAATATATGGTGTCATATTTTGATCAACCATACAATTTTGTAATTAATCATTCATTTGATCCGTAAATATAATATGACCATGCATGCATACAAAACTTCATGGCAAATTCATGCAGTCTCGCACACCATGCAGAGGAATCTGGCAAGTGATGAACTATATAATAGGTCAAATAATGTTAGTGATGGACATTGGTGTTGACCAATTCATTTATAATACATAGTATTATACCAAATACACGCGGAACAATAAAAAACTGCGCTACTGTCTAGCTGTAAGGGTTTAATCTGATCTGTTTCTCTTTTGCTGGGGTCTTCCACTCCCTTTCTTCAGCCTGTCTTGCGCCGGTTTCGACCTATGCCCTTGCTCCTCCGCGACCTCTGACGAAGACAGAGGCAAAGGATTAGAACTGCCGGTTGCATGACTGGTTAGTGACGATATACTCCGTGCCTCAACCGGTCTCTTTCGCACTCCGTCTCGATCTGATGGGAGGCGATCGCTTGGTTCTTGTTTGCTTTCCGAGTCGAAGTCCACAAGGGGAACGGTCAGAGGTAGTTCTCGAGCCGCTGTAACTGTATTCTGTCCAATACTGTCGGATTGTGCTTGCGTGCGCCTGGTCGTCGGGACCTGTTTACGAACTCCTTCATCGCAGCCGACACTTGCACCCGGTGCGTCAGTCGTTGACAGAGATGCTGACCGGAGGTTGTAGCGTGGTTGACCGATCTGTAGCCTCTCGTTTACTCCTTTCCTGTAAGCGTCCTGATATCGCTGCTGCTGGCGCATCTCTGCTGCCTCTTCGTTTTCCTCGCTCAGTGGGATCTCATTGCACTCGTTCTGAAACACTACCGGATTAGGTTTGCCTGCCATTCTGAAGTATATATGATCTGTACCACTGGCCCACGCCTGCGCTATTTAGTGGCGACGTACGCCCCCGCAATTCGTGCCAACTGCGTGCGTGGGTGATTAGATAATGGACATTCTTGCCCTTTACCCACACATGGTGTTAGCTGGGGCCTTTATACGCAATTTGATGAGTCCAGGACTCTCCCCCCATCCTGTGTCAGAATCCCTGGGCCCCGGGAATCCCCGGCCACAGGGGCCAAGATTATTTTGTGCTACTCAAATGGTATACAGTAGAACCCCTATAATGCGGACACCCTTCGGAACAAGAGAAGTGTCCTGTTTATGGGGGTGTCCGCATTTCAGAGGTACGGCTTATCTGCTCATACGTTAAAACAATCATCTAGTATGCATGATTAAGTATTATAATAGACGAATTTGTAAAGGTAGAGGTGGTTCGCTCGAGTACTCGACTCACGCACCATTTCTGAAGATGATTCTAAAGAGTAGCTGTTCGCGCTGAACTTTCCCATGTTAAATATACTTTCACATCCTTAGTATAGACGATTTGCGGCACTCGTCAACTTCTGTGCAGTTCCTGTCACTTGTCAGAGGTAGCGGTGCAAATCAAGGAGCGGCCATTTTCTGGCAGCTGATCGAAAAGTCCGGATTATCGGGTGGGGTATATAACATATA
>OZ025872.1:3931513-3954013 GCA_964019415.1 Ianthella basta | reverse complement strand
TGTCATTAATGTCACTGTCATTAATGTCACTGTGATGTGGTATCACTTCAAACTAAAGTTGCTGTTCGGATGATTGATAGGTAGTTAACTATAGCTGCCAATGAGATGATGCTAACATTGTGAGGTGGTGCAATCAGTCTATTCTTGGTAGTTCAGAGTCTGTCCTAATCCATGCCCTTGTCACCTGAGTCACCTAACAGAAAGTCTAACCCACAATGACTCAGGCTTGAAAGTACAAGGCTTGTGGTTTGAGGGCAAAGGTGAACGAACATTCCCTTTGACCTTTGTCACAAGTGACATGTCATGATCAGAGATATCACCCCCTGGCCAAGGGTAGGGCAACCTGGAAAGAACGTAATTTTTTATAGTCTCAGATCCTGGAAATGTGGCATTCTAATTCCATGGAATGGATATGTTTATCTGCGTCATTTATTTTGATGTTTGTTCATTGTGGCAAATCTTGAATCACCCTTGGTTGTTTGTGCAGGTGATGCAACAGTTCAATGGCCACATAATAATACTG
This sequence comes from Ianthella basta, assembly GCA_964019415.1. Classification (NCBI taxonomy): domain Eukaryota; kingdom Metazoa; phylum Porifera; class Demospongiae; order Verongiida; family Ianthellidae; genus Ianthella; species Ianthella basta. Next base: position 3,953,490 of record OZ025872.1, on the reverse strand, counting down.
CATACAGCACTAGATCCACATTAGTCTTACACCTGGGCCTCCTCCACTAACTTTTGCAGGTAGCCTGTGGTACAGTCTGTACGAGGGTAGAGACACTTGTGACCAGACGACGGTGAGAGATTTTTGTGCATATCTCATTTATACATGTACATAATATGCATGTGGTATTTATGATGTGTGTACATGAACCAAACAACTAGTGCTGTAGCTTCTTCTACATGCCTTGAGTTGTTGTCTTGAGAGGGAGTTGTGTCAATGGTTATGATTGGGTATTGTCCAAGCACATGTAAATTCATATCTATGAAAACAACTATGGCTCTAATCTCATTTAGCAGTGTACACATTAATGATATAGTTTGTTTGTCAAAGAGTGATGTGTACATAAATACATAATACACAAGTACATATATAACTCTGCTCATGCCTGCACGTGTACACAAAAATAGGTTGTCATAACATACTGCCTCATGCATATAAGCAACATTTGTTTTCAGGACAACAAACAGTCTATGGTGCAGTAAGGCCTGCCATTGTGTGTTACCTGTAGACCTCTGTGTGGCATCTGTGTGTGCAATATGTAGTGGGTGCAGTGCTAATGTGATTACAGTATTGAGTGTTTGGGTTGTACATGTGTTGTGTAATGCCTAAACAGTACTGGTGTCCTTTTACATTGCCCAACATTTCCCAAAGCACTGTGTTGTCCTCTGACTACCATCACACAGTGCACACAGTGTGTGGTGCAATAGGGTACCATCCCAGTGTTTCATTACAGGGCAGGCAAGCACATGCATGCACAGTGAGTGACTGCTACTACACGGGTTGTGGAGTGCCTTCGATCAGACTAATAGGAACAGTTGCTAACTTGGAGAAGGAAGTGTACCTATGCCGAATGTTTGTATAGGGATGCCGAAATCCCTGTGAGCACCGTATTCCTCAGTAAAGTGCACTAAAGGGTACCAGAGGCCGAATGTTTGTAGGGGATGCCTAAATCCCTGGGGATTGGATGGAATATTCCCCAGTGTACGTAGTTCACTGGTGCGTGATGCCAGACTGTTGAGGAAAATGTCTGTGGAATGTGTGTGTAACAGACCTTCAAAAGAAGCGTGTATATATATATATATATTCTGTGGAATGTGAGAATTCTGTGTAGACTTACCAAGAAGGTGTACGTGTGTTGCAGACTGTCCCCAATACAGAAGTGTCCTTATTTCAGAGGTAGCTTTGTACAGTCCTTGATGTATATAGCCGGGACAGTAGGCACTGTTCTTATTAGAGAGGTGAGAGTGAAATGCGGTATTCTATAGTTTTGTGGAATGGATTTGTTCATTTGTGTCATTTTGTCATTTTGTTCACTGTGACAAATCTTGAATTGCATCACCCATAGTTGTATATGCAGCTTGGGTGATGAAGAGTTAGTTCAATGGCCACACGATACTACTGCATGCATACCGCCAAGAGTCGATGTGTGTGTGTGTGTGTGTGTGTGTGTGTGTGTGTGTGTGTGTGTGTGTGTGTGTGTGTGTGTGTGTGTGTGTGTGTGTGTGTGTGTGTGTGTGTGTGTGTGTGTGTGTGTGTGTGTGTGTGTGTGTGTGTGTGTGTGTGTGTGTGTGTGTGTCTGCGTCTGTGTGTGTGTTTATGTGTGTGTACGTGTTGTCCAGTGTTTGGCAGAAGCTGTGTGAGTATGCCAGAGGGATGACAGATCTGCAGCCAAAGGGTCTGACATTCGGAAGGTTGAAAATTTGGTTTTTGCTTGGTAGGCTGGTGTCTCCACAGTCAACAGTGCCACCAGTCTTGTTGCCACCTGCTGGCTGACCCCATTAATGGGTCCACGAAGCCAAATCTTGGCAGTGGTATTACGAGTACATACAAGTGTATGTGTTTGGGAACATGAACTGTACTTGGTGTAACACTGTGTGTTGATAGCTTAAGCCTACCAGAGTACTATCACAGGTGATGGCAGTGTTTCCCCTTGGGCTGTGTAATCTCTGCTGAATGCCCTTCTCCTCTGCATGGTTGCATTTCATCCATTTGAATAATGTTAATAAAAAGTCGCTGAGTCAGCAATTGAGCTTTGTATACAGGGTGGAGATGTAAACAAATACAAGTGTTTATAAACAAACACACCATCCAAAACTGCGCTACTCTGCAAGCGGTAGTAGCACACTATTACAGGGCATTGTAGCTGGCTTAGTGTCCAGGTGCCCTTGAAATATGAAGAGTGTGCACTCCCTCCCTTCCAGAACTGTATGGCCTCTTTTCACTGAGGGAGGGCAGCAGTGGAATTTATGGCAGCCACTTGTGGGAAAGCTGGTTTTGATTGGCTGTTTGGGAGCAACTTTTTGGTCATATTTTAGGCGCCAAAATGTCAGACTGGGTGTGGTGTGATATTGTGCGGGGGGGGGGGGGGGGGTTTATTTATTTCATTTCTGACAATCACACCTGCGCCTAGTGAATATTAATGAGCAGGTCCACAATTGGAATGCTGTAACTTTATTATGCTCTGTGGCTACCGCCAGGCTGTGTGGCATCAGCTAATCTTTGTGTAATCGATTATAAGTGTATTCATAGTGCTGAGGAATGGTCCACATGAAACCTTGTTGTCCTTGCACAATCCAACAACAGGTCAATAAGCACCTCTCCAGTGCCTGTCTGGTGGAGAGGCTAGCAGCTGTGAACCTGTGGTACTGCTGGTGTGATGTGATGATATATGTATGTACTATCAAGAGTATATAAGAGATGAGAGTATGCAACCACATATATATCCCTGTGTGTATAACAGCATTTTTCTAAAATGACGCAGCAACATGTCACACATGGGCATGATAACGATATTACTATTCTGACGTAATGCATGAATACTATTAAGCCAATCTGCTGGTCTGTACGTTCTGAGGATCGGATTGCGCAGCTCTTCGGTTCGCTAATCGGCAGTTACAATAATGTTCAGAACACTCCTGCAGCACTTGTGAGGAAGGACCAGGACAGCAAGCGTGGATTTGGCCCACTCCGGAACAGAACTGCCACCCACGGACCTACAGCTCTCTCCTCGGAGTTTTATGGTGTCTACGCAGCAAGTTCTGGGAGAGAATATGTATACAGTGGCATGTGATTGTAATACAACTGTCATATGCATGGGTCCATGTTGCACTGTTATGTGTGCCCAGTACCGTGGCCTGTGTATATCTGTTCTTGGAGTGTGTGTGGAGGGAAGGGCATACTGTACTTGCGTATACGCTTGGTGTAAGGAACATCATGGGCTGGCTAGGCTATGTACATGTGAATATGGCCAGTTCTGAACAGAGGGGAGGTGAGACATTTGATCATCAAACAATTGCTCACTACACATGTATCAATCGTAATCGCATGTAGCAAAAGGCCTGCCATTGTGTGTGACCTGCAGACTTCTGTGTGGCATCTGTGTGTGCTATATGTAGTGGGTGCAGTGCTAATGTGATTACAGTATCGAGTGTTTGGGTTGTGTTGTGTAATGCCTAAACAGTACTAGTGTCCTATTGCATTGCCCAATATTTCCCAAAACACTGTGCTGTCCTCTGACTACCATCACACAGTGCACACAGTGTGTGGTGCAATAGGGTACCGTCCCAGTGTTTCATTACAGGGGCAGGCAAGCACATGCCTGCACATTGCGTGACCACTTCTACTTGGGCTGTGGAGTGCCTTCAATCAGACTAATATGAACAGTTGCTAACTTGGAGAAGGAAGTGTGCATATGCCGATTGTTTGTATAGGGGATGCCGAAATCCCTGGGGGTGCCATATTCCCCAGCGAAGTTCACTAAGGGGTACCAGAGGCCCAATGTTTGTAGGGGATGCCTAAATCCCTGGGGATGGGATGCCATATTCCCCAGTGTACATAGTTCACTTGCAACCCCTTTTCACATGGACACCACCAACCAGTTTAGCGCGTTCACATGTGCAGCTTATCCAGTTCTGAACCCGGATTTAATGGCTTTAACCCGGTTCTAGAATTGGTTCGATAACCTCGTAAGCAACTGTATCTTGAACCGGTTCTGGGCACACAACCGTATTTGAGGTGGAAAAATATGTCGGATACAGAGGACAGCTTCGATATGCAGCCCGATGGAGACGAGGATACCGAGATACATTGAGCCAGGACTAGTAGCAGCTGATAATTGCTGAGCGGAAATGATAGAATGCGGATAACGTAACGAAGATGGCAAAGCGAGGATACCATCTATTGTTTCAATGCTGCACGAAGATCAGGGCCAGTGGTCACCTCGCGCATTACTGTAGCCTCTATGGGAGTCGTTCTGCCGTGTTCTGAGCTGCTAGAGCCCTAAGGATGCGATCATCCACATTGTCATCGCCATATTATCTTATGCCATTGATTAGGCTTGCGTCTCGATGCAAAATGCCCATGTGAACGTAACCGGGTCGAGAGCGCGCAAACTGGTTTCGTATCCACATATGAAACCGGTTCTGACTGCGCATGTGAAAGGGGGTTGGTGCATAGTGCCAGACTGTTGAGGAAAATGTCTGTGGAATGTGGGTGTAACAGACCTTCAAAAGAAGTGTATTCTCTGGGGAATGTGAGCACTCTGTGTAGACTTACCAAGAGGGTGTGTGTTGCAGACTGTCCTCATTACAGAAGTGTCCTTATTTCAGAGGTAGCTTTGTACATTCCTTGTTGTACATAGCTGGGACAGTAGGCACTGTCCTCGTACTTCGTGTTCGTGCCTGTTGAGAACCTGCAGGTGTGTGTGTGTGTGTGTGCGTATGTGTGCGTGTGTGTGTGTGCGTGTGGTGCATGCGTGTGGTGTGTGCGTGTGTGTGTGTGTGTGTGTGTGTGTGTGTGTGTGTGCGTGTGGTGTGTGTGTGTGTGTGTGTGTGTGTGTGTGCGTATGTGTGTGTGTGTGTGTGTGCGTGTGGTGCATGCGTGTGGTGTGTGCGTGTGTGTGTGTGTGTGTGTGTGTGTGCGTGTGGTGCGTGCATGTGGTGTGTGTGCGTGTGGTGTGTGTGTGTGTGTGTGTGTGTGTGTGTGTGCGTATGTGTGCGTGTGTGTGTGCGTGTGGTGCGTGCATGTGGTGTGTGTGCGTGTGGTGTGTGTGTGTGTGTGTGTGTGTGTGTGTGTGTGTGTGTGTGTGTGTGTGTGTGTGTGTGTGCGTCTTGTCTTGTGCATGTAAGCACATGTATGTGTGTGCATGTATTGTTTACAGGACAACAAACAGCCTATGGTGCAGTAAGGCCTGCCACTGTGTGTGACCTGTAGACTTCTGTGTGGCATCTGTGTGTGCAATATGTAGTGGGTGCAGTGCTAATGTGATTACAGTATTGAGTGTTTGGGTTGTGTTGTGTAATGCCTAAACAGTACTGGTGTCCTATTACATTGCCCAACATTTCCCAATACACTGTGCTGTCCTCTGACTACCATCACACAGTGCACACAGTGTGTGGTGCAATAGGGTACCATCCCAGTGTTTCATTACAGGGCAGGCAAGCACATGCATGCACAATGATCGGGAGTGACCACTTCTAGATCTACATGGGCTGTGGAGTGCCTTCAATCAGACTATATAACACAAACAGTTGCTAGCTTTGGAGAAGGCAGTGTTAATACATATTATGTGTGTTGTGTGTCTATACTTTACATAATATACTGTATGTTCACAAAATAATGTATGGTATTATAAGTGTTTGAAGCATAATATTATATACTACATCCAATGGGACTGCTACAGCAAGCATGTACTTTAATGTGTGTGTGTGTAGTTGACCACAACTGTTTAATTTTTTAATGTTGCCACACATTAACCCAGCAGGTGCACACTTTATGTTGTATAGAGGCTCATTGCTACGTGATCAATAGCAAGTGGGGAACTTCTTATATATATGTATATAGATATGCAATGAACATAACGAGGTAAGATCAATCAACAAATTGCGGCATTTCAGCTACGTAGGCTTTCGTCAGCCAAAATGAAACGTCTCGATTTAGTTAATCGATCTTACCTTGCTACATTTATTGCTTAAGAAGTTCCCCATTTGCTAGACCGCCACTTAATGGGTATGGTACCAGACACCCAATGTTTGTATAGAGGATGCCTAAATCCTTGTTTTACATGTACGGTTGATACGCTCACAATATCGCTGTCAATTGATGTGGTCTCACTTAGGTACGGTATGGCCTGGGGGTGCATGCCATATTCCCCAGTGAAGTTCACTACCAGAGAGACCGTGGTGTGGCTTATGGCTTATTTAATACGTAGTGTCCCCCTAGTACACTACCCATTTAATACACAGTGTCCCCCTAGTACACTACCCATTTAATACACAGTGTCCCCCTAGTACACTACCCATTTAATACACAGTGTCCCCCTAGTACACTACCTATTTAATAGCAGTGTCCCCCTAGTACACTACCCATTTAATACACAGTGTCCCCCTAGTACACTACCTATTTAATAGCAGTGTCCCCTAGGACACTACCCATTTAATGCATAGTGTCCCCCTAGTACACTACCCATTTAATACATAGTATCCCACTAGGACACTACCCATTTAATACGTAGTGTCCCCCTAGTACACTACCCATTTAATACACAGTGTCCCCCTAGTACACTACCCATTTAATACACAGTGTCCCCCTAGTACACTACGCATTTAATACACAGTGTCCCCCTAGTACACTACCCATTTAATACACAGTGTCCCCCTAGTACACTACCCATTTAATACGCAGTGTCCCCCTAGTACACTACGCATTTAATACACAGTGTCCCCCTAGTACACTACCCATTTAATACACAGTGTCCCACTAGTACACTACCTATTAAATAGCAGTGTCCCCCTAGGACACTACCCATTTAATGCATAGTGTCCCCCTAGTACACTACCCAATTAATACATAATATCCCACTAGGACACTACCCATTTAATACGTAGTGTCCCCCTAGTACACTACCCATTTAATACACAGTGTCCCCCTAGTACACTACCCATTTAATACACAGTGTCCCCCTAGGACACTACCCATTTAATGCATAGTGTCCCCCTAGTACACTACCCATTTAATACGTAGTGTCCCCCTAGTACACTACCCATTTAATACACAGTGTCCCCCTAGTACACTACCCATTTAATACACAGTGTCCCCCTAGTACACTACCCATTTAATACACAGTGTCCCCCTAGTACACTACGCATTTAATACACAGTGTCCCCCTAGTACACTACCCATTTAATACACAGTGTCCCCCTAGTACACTACCCATTTAATACACAGTGTCCCACTAGTACACTACCCATTTAATACGTAGTGTCCCCCTAGTACACTACCCATTTAATACATACGTAGTATCCCACTAGGACACTACCCATTTAATACGTAGTGTCCCCCTAGTACACTACCCATTTAATACACAGTGTCCCCCTAGTACACTACCCATTTAATACACAGTGTCCCCCTAGTACACTACCCATTTAATACACAGTGTCCCCCTAGTACACTACCCATTTAATACACAGTGTCCCCCTAGTACACTACCCATTTAATACGTAGTGTCCCCCTAGTACACTACCCATTTAATGCATAGTGTCCCCCTAGTACACTACCCATTTAATACATAGTATCTCACTAGGACACTACCCATTTAATACGCATTGTCCCCCTAGTGCACTACCCATTTAATACATTGTTTCTCCCTAGTACACTACCTATTTAATACACAGTGTCCCCCTAGTACACTACCCATTTAATGCATAGTGTCCCCCTAGTACACTACCCATTTAATACATAGTATCCCACTAGGACACTACCCATTTAATGCATAGTATCCCACTAGGACACTACCCATTTAATGCATAGTGTCCCCCTAGTACACTACCCATTTAATACACAGTGTCCCCCTAGTACACTACCCATTTAATACATAGTATCCCCCTAGTACACTACCCATTTAATACACAGTGTCCCCCTAGTACACTACCCATTTAATACGTAGTGTCCCCCTAGTACACTACCCGTTTAATACGTAGTGTCTCCCTAGTACACTACCCATTTAATACATTGTTTCTCCCTAGTACACTACCTATTTAATATGTAGTGTCCCCCTAAGACACTACCCATTTAATATGTAGTGTCCCCCTAGTACACTACCCATTTAATACGTAGTGTCTCCCTAGTACACTACCTATTTAATACGTAGTGTCCCCCTAAGACACTACCCATTTAATACGCATTGTCCCCCTAGTACACTACCCATTTAATACGTAGTGTCTCCCTAGAACACTACCCATTTGATGTGTAGTGTACCCCTTATATGCTACCCATTTGATACATACTTTTTATTATGGAATAATATTATGTGAATTATTACAAATGCGCACTGCCTGAGACATGTTTAATGTAACATGACATGTGTATCGTGCATATCGTGACCCTCTGTAAATTCGCTGGTAGTCTTTTCCACCACCAACTAATTGGTTGGGGTTTGGGGTGCTGGTGGGCTGGAGTGCAAGGTACAAGGTTCAAGGTTCAAGAGCCAGAGATTATGGGATGCCAATGGATCATGCCCAGGCCATGGCGGCAAGATTATCAGTGACTGCATGCACCCCCCAACAACAAACATCACCCACTGAACACAAACCGATTTGCTCTGACTTACTGAAATGCTTGTGTAAGTCTGTGTGTATTGTGGGCTGCTGGAAGAGTAGCGTTCTGGCTAAAAGGATTTCCCACATGCATGCTAAGACCATTTTTGATTCCAATTCTAATTCCAATTTGTATACTCTAAGGGTACATTTGGTCCTGACCCTCTGCTACTTGTGTTGGTGGTCTTTTCTGCCACCAGCTAGTGCATTTACTCTAGTGGCGCATGTGGTTCTAACCCTCTGTTACTTGCACTGGTGGTCTTTTTCTACCTCCAACTACCGCATTTACTCTACTGCCACATGTGGTGGTCCCATTGTTACTTGCACTGTGTGGTGGTATTCAGATATATATATATGTATGGCTAGAGATGGATACACACACTACTGTTAATGCACATAGCAGTTAATCAGTCCAATGCCTTCAGACTAACGTGTGTGCGAAATGCATACACACACACACCTTGGATATACATACCATGCATACACGCACCACGCACACAACATACACACACAAACACACACATCACACTTGGTATATATGGTGTTGCTATTCCTCCCATGCAACCCAGGGAGGACAGGAAGGTTACCACATTTTACTGTTCCCTTTGCTTTTATTCGCATGCAGGCACGTTTCTGAGCATCTACGTGCAAGAAATTTAGAGGGACAAAAAGATTTTGTTTCAGCTGCAGAAAATGCAATACTGATAGCAATAAATATTATAGTGAACATAAGTATAGTAATGCATATTAATTGTTTCTGCACATCTGAACTCAGCAGTTTAATCTATACGCAATTGAAATAGCATAAAGTAAACTTATTGAGCTAATGTGAATAACAATTTCTATAATTACATGCTAACGATGTACGCCATTATGAGGTGCTACAAAATGTGGCTGTAATGATGTAAAGCTGCAATAGCAATTAAGGAAAATTAACACTGAATCATGCATGCCTGCTTTGAGCAGTCAATACCAATGTAACTGTATAAGATGTGACCAATATGGAGAATGGAAGTCTAAGACGATAGCTAAAGTATAATACCATCAAGATACAAATGCCTTAATATTAATATCGGAGAGCAAATGTACATGTTTTACGGAACTGGAGCAATGATGTAATTATACCATGATCGATATATATTGAAAACTATACCACATGTACCATGCAGTATACATAAACATGAGTGTTAGTGAGCTATCTCATAGTGATTGAGGGCATACAGCAAGAAATTTCAACTGAGAAGGAGTTTTCTTCAACCACAAAATTTCTTGCTAATTGTACCCTGTCACGGCAGGAAAGCTCCCCCCTCCTTATGACACACCCACTCTTAATATAGTGAGTGACACTTCATCAGTGTTGTATTAAAGCTGAAGAAGATCTACGGATCAAAATATCCTGTAAACTATTGAAGTTGATGCTGTGCTCCAAGCTCATTAGGTTGCCCACTTATTATATGTGCACGTGTGTGTGCATTGCCGTATCTATGCATGGTGCATGGCATGAGTTCAGCCAATACACTCCGGTTTAGCTGGCTTTTGAAATGGGACTTAGTCCCACCCTATGTACTTTAGGACAAGGAGAACTAGAGAAGAGGAGTATGCATAGTGTAAAATGACATAATTATTAACAAACATTAAATGGTTGAATACTGCATGCAAGGTACACGCAGCCTGTATATAATTATACATTAAAAATTTGGATGAAAAATGAAATAGAGCCCACAATCATGCAAAAACTCGAATACACAAGCCATAAGGCTTTGACGTGTGTAGTCATGTGATCATGCAGTCACAAACACATACCATACGCAAAGATTGTCAGAGTTAAAACGTGGCACATGCATGCAGAAGCGGTAAATTTGGCTTTTGCCCTTTCAAGTGGCGGCTGGTCGAGCTCCTTGTCTTCCCCTTGTTCCTCCGCTATTTCTCCCGAAGACAGCGGCGGCAACTGACTCGAAATGTCGCTAGCTTGGCTGGTAAGTGCAGCTATGTGTCGCTCCTCGACTGCTCTCCTTTGCACTCTGTCCACTGCGTGGCTATCATTAAGCTTTTGCTGGCTTTCCGAGTCTAAAGCCGTAAACGACGAGGAAACAGGTAGACAAGATCTCTGTGCCTCCGGGTTGGTGGCTGTATTTTGTCCGACACAGTCCGATTGTGCCTGCGTGCGCGCGGTCTGCCAGAGCTGCCTGCGTACTCCTTCTTCATCAAGGCCAATACTTGCCTGAATTCCGTCACCCACTAACGGTGGTACCGGTACTGGCCTGAGGTTGCCGCATGGTTGCTGGATCGGTCTCTCATTCACTGCCTTCCTGCGAGCGTCCTGCTGTTGCTGCGGCTGTGGCACTGTCGAAAGATCTTCACGATCGGTTAAAGGGACACAATTACACTCGTTTGGACTTAGCGTAGGATTAGGCTCGCCTGCCATTCTAAGAAATATATACGTAGCTAGCATGCACATTTAGTCACTGTCAGAACAATGCTAGCAGGAGGCTTTTATGCACTAGCTCCATAACCAAAGCCCCTCCCCCCTTTGGCGTTCTCCCCGCCCACCTGATGGAGGCCATTTTGTTACCTATCTTGCTCAAAGTCAATGGAGATGTCAGTGCTTCTGTGAATCCACCAGCGTCAAACTATCCACGATGAGGTAAGAATTCTGGTTCCGTTTTGGACAGATCTCCGCTGAGGCTACGCCTGGGCCAGTCTATAAGCGTGCGCATTTGATTGCCTGAGGCATGTGTGCGGAACAGATCAACGGAACACGTGACTTGTGAGTAGTTGCAGCCTCACATGATGATTGAAACATTGTCCTTTGATGACACACACTTAATAATGTGATGATCTCAGTCCTGTATGTAGCTGACTCGTGAAACGCGTGTGTAAGCAATGAACTGTGTGCTTCATACATATATGGTTGGGCGGACGCGCGCCCATTCGTTTGGTCACAGTTAGCTAGCTAGCTACTTAGTGGTACAGAGCTAGCTATGTGCTATCAAAGGTTGGTAACTAAGTTGAGTGTAGAGAGTAAGTTAGTATAGTTTATTCAGCACACAGGGTGTTCATGCAAGGCCCCACCCAGTATTGGCTGTTGCCTACTTGTTTGCAGGAAATTTAAAAGGCAAGCTATGATAGTGGTATGGGCTATGTAAACCCAGTAATAGATTTTCTGCTAAATATAGTATATGATGGTATATATAGTATATGATGGCATCCAGTGCGAATCGATTTCCTCTATTGAAACTTCCAGATTTCCCCCAATCAAAATAGATATGACATCACTGTCATGTGCAGACGTGGTGAAATCCACAACCTGACTCATTTTGTTCATGCGTAATATATTCCACATGGGCTTTAATTATAGGGATAGGATTAATCAACCCTGCTCTTCAATTGGATGCTGTTTGTGTTCTTGTCTCTCTGTCATTGTAGTTCTGCAATGACTCTGTTGCTTGCTTTATGTGTTTGTATGCATGCACCGTTTTCACACTTTAATACTACTGCCAGCACACACATGCATCTTTATTCCACATGGGACTAGGCATGGTTATGCATGCATCTTTATACATAGTGGTGGGCGCTGCACCACTCATTGTAGCTTTGTAGAACATAGCTTAGCCTTTGTTGTGTGACTGTCACTGCCTTGACCCAACTATTTCTCTATTCTAGGCCTGATGCAATCTCTGCTTCACCACACATTTGCATGCTGCAACTGCCACTTGTTTCCCCGTGTTTGGTGTTTATAAAGAATGAAATACACTACACACAGTGGCATGTTTGGCTTCTCCATTCCAAGAGTTTGCATGGTTCTGTTCAGTTTATTAAGTGAACATGGGTAAAACCCTAGTCATTAGTGTGGTGTCTAGTTTCCAAGTGAAACTACATGAATGCACCAGGAAAGCTAGAAATGTGTCACTCACTTGAAAACTCCATGCATGGAATTCCTACACATAACTCAATGACATGAGTCATGTGGGTATAATAGATGTGTGGTTAGCACTAGCAGACATGCTAGCTAAGCCCGTGATGCATATATGCTGGATCGATGCTAATTTCCTGGAAGTCAGCTAACAGGATGCCCTACAGGATGTGTGAAGCAAGTTTTCTCAAGTCACATGACATCTTCAAATATAAACTGAGGTCATTCTCACAGGAAGTTAGCTATAGGTCAATCAGGGGTCAGTGAACCATGGCTAATGGCCTTGTGAGAATCAATGTTTTGCTATTTGTATGACTGATGGATGCAACCTGGCAGAGGTCACACAGCTTTCTGCACTCAGAGACTGTCATGCATTGATGTTTAAAGATACTAGCTCTCCTGTCAATGGTACATACAGGTCTGAGTCACTGTGTCTTCTGGTACAGCTTCAAACATTAATTGTTTTACAGGTGTTTGTGTGTGTGTGTGGATGTTGATGTGGATGCGTGTGTGTGTGTTTGGGTTTGCGGGTGTATGAGGTTCAATGGTTCAGTCATCTGTATATTGTGCGGTATCAACTTTCACTCCAGGACAGTTTCCGGGGCTCGAGCATTCAGTTTCAGTTATGCCTGCATAAAACCACTCAGTTCTTTAGTACTACCTTCCTTAATGGTCTCTTATGGGGTTTTCCCCTACTAATGGTGACATGTTGTCATTCCCATTACCTAATATGAAAAGCCTTGTGTGCATGTGTGATGTAATCTCAATACTGGGGGATAGTAATTGGACTTGTTGTGAAGTCAGGCAATTGAATGTGGGAACACTATACTAGCTTATGTGTTGTCACCTTCGATTGATATGCTACTTCATGACCAGAGGTTGTTTGAGAGTTACCTGCCCATGCTGATGACAATGCTTACAAATCATTTGGGAGTACAAATTCTATCATAAGACACGTGTGTTTTATCAATGTATTCCACAGTAAACTAATAGAGGAGCATACAGTATGACAGTGAGTCAGGATGACGAAAACTATGCTGCATTTCAGAGGTGCATCCTCACAAATCCAACTACCTATGAATAATGTATTAAATACACTATGAATACAATTAGTTGGGGCTTGTGGTTGGAAAGTGACCAGCCCACTTACACTCCTTCCACTGATGTGCAATGCTGAGTATATGATAGGGACTGGGCCTGTCATGACTACACCAATGCAGCAGTAAAGCTAGATTGAGAAGTGAACTACACTTGTACTCAATACCTCACCATTGGTTGTAAAACTGCTGAGACATTTAGTTATAAATGTATCTTTCATGGGCTAATGAATTACACCAATGAGACTGGCAGGTTCCCTTCAGTGCTACAACAGAAAGCAGTCGTAGGCTGTTTAGCAAATAGGATCAATGATGAGAACAGTATCTTTCAAGATGCCATTTACCATGTTCACATTGATCACCACAAAGAGGTGGGTAGACCACACACTGCAATTGCCTTGGAATGGAGGAGACTGCATCGTTTGTTGCTGTACAGTACATTCATTGGAATTGCTTTGAAGTCAGTCAGGCAATTGCAAACATGCGAAACAGTGCTAGCTTACAGTAATGTGATCTCACATTTAAGCTCACGTTGCTGATTCGTTTATTGAGTTGTTGCTAATAACAACCAATTGAGATGATGCTTGCATAGTGTAGTGGTGCAATCAGTCTATTTTTGGAAGTTCAGAGTCCCTCACGCGCACATGCGTGCAACCATCACCTGAGTCACCCAACAGCAATGCTATAACTCAGGCTTGACAGTACAAAGCTTACATGTGGTTTGAGAGCAAAGGTGGACACTTCCTTTGAGCTCCGTCACAACAATAATTATGCCATTTCAGATGTGCGATATCACCCTTAAGCCTTGCTGGTAGTAAGGAAGTGTGGAAAGCAGCTGTTCGTTGGTTCAGATTCTGAAAATGTGTGGAGTTCTAGTACCATGGATATGTTTGTTTGGCTCATTTGTTGCTTGTGAGCTATGACAAATCTTGAATTGCATCACATTTGCCTTGCAATTGCTTATAGTTGCTGATACAGCTTGGATGATGCAATAGTTCAAAGAATACATATTTATTCTGCACTATAGTCACATTAGTCTCACACCGGGCCTCCCCCACTAATTCTTGCAGTATGTACGAGAGTAGAGCCACTTGCGAACATGATAACAGACAACAGTGGGAGATGTTTGTGCATATATTTTATAATACATGTATATTCATAAGGTATTGACAATATGAACATGAACCAAACAACTCTGTTGCTGTAATCTCTACATTGTACTTGCTTCATTTGCTGTCATTTGCTTTCTTGAGGCGGTTTTGTGTCAATGGTTATGATTGGGTATTGCCCAAGCACATGTAAATTTATTGTTGCATAAACAACAGCTGCCCTAATCTCAATCAGCTGTGTACACATTCATGATATGTAGTTTGTTGAGCACTTAATTTACATACTCATGCGTGAACTGTGTACACAAACATGAGTAGTCATAACATACTATCTTGCCTTGTTTATAAGCAACACTTATTTACAGGACAACAGACAGCCTATGGTACAGTAGTGCCTGTCTGTCTGTGTGCCCCTATAGGCCTTCAGTGTGTAGCTGTGTGTGCAATATGTAGTGAGGTCGATGCTAATGAGATTACATTGATTGGTGTTTGGGTTGTGTAATGCCTAAACAGTGGGGTCCCTTTACATTGTCCAACATTTCCCAATACACTGTGTTGACCTCTGCTTTGGAGAAGGAAGTGTGCATTTGTGTAGTGTACAGAATATACAGTATGTTCCCAATAATGTAATGTATGGTATATAGATGTTTAATATAGTACATCCAAAGGGACTGTTACAGCAAGCATGTACTTTACTGTGTGTTGTCGAGCACAACTGTTAATTCTTGAATTTCACCACACATCACACAGCCATATGCACACTTATGCATATGGCAAACTTTTCTTCCTTCCACTGCTTATAGAGAGATGCAGACAACTGTGAATCTTCAATCTTGACTCCTACGTACGTACGTACGTATGTATACATGCAAACACTCACCATCGTCTGCCAGCTGCAAGCTGTGCAATTACATGCAGTGTAGGTTTATATCATCAAACTAAATCTGTGAATTGATTCCAAGCATACGTAGCTATGAATGTTTGGACACATGCCTAAGGAATTTAGTGGGGTGGGTGTACTTTAACATATCTAATATAATTATAAAGCCGACCGTGTGTGTGTGTGTGTGTCTGTGTTCGCGATACGCGCGCGTTTCTTGCTCCGTCGCCCTCAAACTCGCTGTGGTTGCTGGGGGCATTGGGGGTCAGGTTATAGCGGGGTTGACGTCGCCCGTCTTGCTTTCCGCAGAGAGTTTTCCGTCCATTTCCGCTTTTTCCTTCGCAGACGACGGCCATTTTCTAATTATCGTTACCATCGATTTTCGGTTTTACCAGACTTGATTCGCTGTCGTCCCGTATACGTTCGAATTTAAATCGATAATCATTCATTTTTGAGCCGTAGCAGTAACTTGGTTGCTGATAGCATCGGGGGACAGGCATCGGGTGCCGTAGCTCGCCGAAGACGGGCCACTCTGCTAGTACTTAATAAATGCATTGAAGTTTGTAGGGGTACCGGAGGCCAAGTAATTGTAGGGGATGCCATACTCCCCAGTGAAGTACACTTAGGGGTGACAGGTGTGCTATGTTTGTAGGGGATGTTAAATCATTGGTGGTTGTGGAATGTGTGTGTTGGAGACTTTTAAAGGAGGTATGTGTTAATTCCGTGTAATGTGAATGTTCTGTGTAGACTTTCCAAGAAAGTGTGTTGCAGACTGTATGTCCTCATAACAGAAGTGTCCTTATTTCAGAAGTAATTTTGTAAATCTCCATGACTACTGTCCTCATTATAATGGAAAGGTGTCCTTATTTCAGAGGTTGTTTTGTACACATCTCTATGCAGCTGGGACGGTAGGCACTGTCTTTATTAGAGAGGTGTCCTTATTTCAGAGGTAATTTTGTACACACCTCTATGCAGCTGGAACAGTAGGCACTGTCCTTAATAGAAGGGTAAGAGCAGGAATATGCTGTGAATTAATTGGAATTGCTTTGAATTCAGGCAGTTGTGAATGTGTAAGTGAAACAATGCTATATAGCTTACATTGTCACAATCAATTGATGTACGTGGTCTCACATTTAAGCCTTAAATTTGCTGATTCAATGATTGAGTGGCTGTTGATTATAACTACCAATGAGATGATGCGTATATATTGCATGAGATGGTGCAATCAGTCTATTCTTGGAAATTTAGAGTCTGCCACATGTGATGCAGCATGTCATGATCATGGCCTGACTGAGTCACCTAACAGAAAAGTCAAACCCACAGTGACTCAGGCCTGAATGTGTACAAGCTTGCTTGTGGTTATTTTGAGGGCAAAGGTTCAATGAGACATTTCAGAAATGCGATGTCATCACCTTTGTCCATGCACTGGAGGTATAGGGACACCTGGAAGGTATATTGCGTTTATGGGTTAATGCAGGATCCTGGAAATGTGGAGTTCTATATACGTTGTTCCATGGATGCGCGTTTATTTGAGTCGTTTGTTGTTTGTTTATATTGTTATAAGCCATGAATTTCATCACCCTTAGTTAGCTAATACTCAGCTTTCATGATGTAATAATTCGATGACTGCACAAGATATTCATTGCATTAAAACCGCAGCCCTCATACACAGGCCTCCTCCGCTAGTTTCTGCAGATGGCCTGCGATGTGTATAGGACTAGAGCCACTTGTGACCAGACCACAGTGGGAGATATCTGTGCATACTACGCATAATTATATGGTATATGGAACATGAGCCATTCCGTCTTTATTTTTGCTTTAGGCACTGTCTTGAGAGGGGGTTGTGTCAATGGTTATGATTGAGTATTGCCCAAGCACATCTAAATTCGTGTCTGCGTAAACGCAGTCGCTCTAATCTCATTTAGTGGTGTACACATGTTAGGGTATAGTTTGTTTGTCGAAAGCTTTGTGTACACTGAGCTGTGCTCATGCATGAACTGTGTACACAAACATGAGTAGTCATAACATACTATCTTGCCTTGTTTATAAGCAGCACTTGTTTACAGGACAACAGACAGCCTATGGTACAGTAGTGCCTGTCTGTGTGCCCCTATAGACCTTCAGTGTGCAGCTGTGTGTGCAATAGGTATTGATATGCTACTTCATGATCAGAGGTTGTTTGAGAGTTACCGGCGCATGCTGATGATGATGCGTATATATACAAATCATTTGGGAGTACAAATTCTATCATAAGACACGTGCGTTTTATCAACGTATTTCATAGTAAACTAATAGAGGAGCATACAGTATGACAGTGAGTCAGGCTGACGAAAACTATGCTGCATTTCAGAGGTGCATCCTCACAAATCCAACTACCTATGAATAATGTATTAAATACACTATGAATACAATTAGTTGGGGCTTGTGGTTGGAAAGTGACCAGCCCACTTACACTCCTTCCACTGATGTGCAATGCTGAGTATATGATAGGGACTGGGCCTGTCATGACTACACCAATGCAGCAGTAAAGCTAGAAGAAGAGATTCTGAAGTGAAGTGCACTTGTATATATACTCAATATCTCACCATTGGTTGTATAACTGCTGAGACATTTAGTTATAATTGTATCTTTCATGGGCTAATGAATTACACCAATGAGAATGGCAGGATCACTTCAGTGCTACAACAGAAAGCAGGCATAGGCATAGTGTAGTGGTGCAATCAGTCTATTTTTGGAAGTTCGGAGTCTCTCACACGCACATGCGGTGTAACCATCACCTGAATCACCCAACAGCAATGCTATGACTCAGGCTCGACAGTACAAAGCTTACATGTGGTTTGAGGGCAAAGGTGGACACTTCCTTTGAGCTCCGCCACAACAATAATTATGCCATTTCAGATGTGCGATATCACCCTTAAGCCTTGCTGGTAGTAAGGAAGTGTGGAAAGCAACTGTTCGTTGGTTCAAATTCTGAAATGCGTGGAGTTCTAGTACCATGGATATGTTTGTTTGTTCTAGTACCATGGATATGTTTGTTTTGTTCTAGTACCATGGATATGTTTGTTTGGCTCGTTTGTTGGTTGTGAGTTGTGACAAATCTTGAAGTACATCATGCTAAGTCTTGCAACTGCTCATAGTTGCTTATACAGCTTGGATGATGCAATAGTTCAATGACTACCTAATTATACTGCACTATAGTCACATTAATCTCACACCCTGTTTACTGTTGCATAAACAACAGCTGCCCTAATCTCATGATCAATCAGCTGTGTACACATTCATGATATGTAGTTTGTTGAGCTCTTAATTTACATACTCATGCGTGAACTGTGTACACAAACATAGGTAGTCACAACATACTATCTTGCCTTGTTTATAAGCAACACTTATTTACAGGACAACAGACAGCCTATATATGGTAGTGCCTGTCTGTCTGTGTGCCCCTATAGGCCTTCGGTGTGCAGCTGTGTGTGCAATATGTAGTGAGGTGGATGCTAATGAGATTACATTGATTGGTGTTTGAGTTGGGTTGTATAATGCCTAAACAGTGGGGTCCCTTTACATTGCCCAACATTTCCCAATACACTGTGTTGACCTCTGCTTTGGACAAGGAAGTGTGCATTTGTGTATTGTACAGAATATACAGTATGTTCCCAATAATGTAATGTATGGTATATAGATGTTTAATATAGTACATCCAAAGGGACTGTTGCAGCAAGCATGTACTTTACCGTGTGTTGTCGAGCACAACTGTTAATTCTTGAATTTCACCACACATCACACAGCCATATGCACACTTATGCATATGGCAAACATTTCTTCCTCCCACTGCTTATAGAGAGTTGCAGACAACTGTGAATCTTCAATCTTGACTCCTACGTACGTACGTACGTATGTATACATGCAAACACTCACCATCGTCTGCCAGCTGCAAGCTGTGCAATTACATGCAGTGTAGGTTTATATCATCAAACTAAATCTGTGAATTGATTCCAAGCATACGTAGCTATGAATGTTTGGAC
The DNA here is from genome assembly GCA_964019415.1 of Ianthella basta. NCBI lineage: Eukaryota > Metazoa > Porifera > Demospongiae > Verongiida > Ianthellidae > Ianthella > Ianthella basta. The sequence goes on along the minus strand of OZ025872.1, from coordinate 3,933,839 downwards.
ACATGCCTAAGGAATTTAGTGGGGTGGGTGTACTTTAACATATCTAATATAATTATAAAGCCGACCGTGTGTGTGTGTGTGTGTGTGTGTTCGCGATACGCGCGCGCGTTTCTTGCTCCGTCGCCCTCAAACTCGCTGTGGTTGCTGGGGGCATTGGGGGTCAGGTTATAGCGGGGTTGACGTCGCCCGTCTTGCGGCTCGCAGAGAGTTTTCCGTCCATTTCCGCTTTTTCCTTCGCAGACGACGGCCATTTTCTAATTGTCGTTACCATCGATTTTCGGTTTTATCAGACTTGATTCGCTGTCGTCCCGTATACGTTCGAATTTAAATCGATAATCATTCATTTTTGAGCCGTAGCAGTAACTTGGTTGCTGATAGCATCGGGGGACAGGCATCGGGTGCCGTAGCTCGCCGAAGACGGGCCACTCTGCTAGTACTTAATAAATGCATTGAAGTTTGTAGGGGTACCGGAGGCCAAGTAATTGTAGGGGATGCCATATTCCCCAGTGAAGTACACTTAGGGGTGACAGGTGCGCTATGTTTGTAGGGGATGTTAAATCATTGGTGGTTGTGGAATGTGTGTGTTGGAGACTTTTAAAGGAGGTATGTGTTAATTCCGTGTAATGTGAATGTTCTGTGTAGACTTTCCAAGAAAGTGTGTTGCAGACTGTATGTCCTCATAACAGAAGTGTCCTTATTTCAGAAGTAATTTTGTAAATCTCCATGACTACTGTCCTCATTATAATGGAAAGGTGTCCTTATTTCAGAGGTTGTTTTGTACACATCTCTATGCAGCTGGGACGGTAGGCACTGTCTTTATTAGAGAGGTGTCCTTATTTCAGAGGTAATTTTGTACACACCTCTATGCAGCTGGAACAGTAGGCACTGTCCTTAATAGAAGGGTAAGAGCAGGAATATGCTGTGAATTAATTGGAATTGCTTTGAATTCAGGCAATTGTGAATGTGTAAGTGAAACAATGCTATATAGCTTACATTGTCACAATCAATTGATGTACGTGGTCTCACATTTAAGCCTTAAATTTGCTGATTCAATGATTGAGTGGCTGTTGATTATAACTACCAATGAGATGATGCGTATATATTGCATGAGGTGGTGCAATCAGTCTATTCTTGGAAATTTAGAGTCTGCCACATGTGATGCAGCATGTCATGATCATGGCCTGACTGAGTCACCTAACAGAAAACTCAAACCCACAGTGACTCAGGCCTGAATGTGTACAAGCTTGCTTGTGGTTATTTTGAGGGCAAAGGTTCAATGAGACATTTCAGAAATGCGATGTCATCACTTTTGCCCTGCACTGGAGGTAGGGGCACCTGGAAGGTATATTGCGTTTATGGGTTCAGGATCCTGGAAATGTGGAGTTCTAATGTATATTGTTATGTTATGTTATATACGTTGTTCCACGGATGCGTTTATTTGAGTCATTTGTTGTTTGTTTATTGTTATAAGTCATGAATTTCATCACCCTTAGTTAGCTAATACTCAGCTTTCATGATGAAATAATTCGATGACTGCACAAGATATTCATTGCATTAGAACCGCAGCCCTCATACACAGGCCTCCCCCGCTAGTTTCTGCAGATGGCCTGCGATGTGTATAGGACTAGAGCCACTTGTGACCAGACCACAGTGGGAGATATCTGTGCATACTACGCATAATTTATACATGGCATATTTTGAAGTTGTGAACATGAGCCATTCCGTCTTTATTTTTGCTTTAGGCACTGTCTTGAGAGGGAGTTGTGTCAATGGTTATGATTGGGTAGTGCCCAAGCACATGTAAATTCTTGTCTACGTAAACAACAGTCGCTCTAATCTCATTTAGTGGTGTACACATGTTAGGGTATAGTTTGTTTGTCGAAAGCTTTGTGTACACTGAGCTGTGCTCATGCGTGAACTGTGTACACAAACATGAGTAGTCATAACATACTATCTTGCCTTGTTTATAAGCAACACTTGTTTACAGGACAACAGACAGCCTATGGTACAGTAGTGCCTGTCTGTGTGCCCTATAGGCCTTCAGTGTGCAGCTGGATGTGCAATAGGTATTGAGGTCGATGCTAATGAGATTACATTGATTGGTGTTTGGGTTGTGTTGTGTAATGCCTAAACAGTACTGGTGTCCTTTTACATTGTCCAACATTTCCCAATACACTGTGTTATCACCTCTGACTACAGCGGATTTACGCAACCTTGCAACAGGTTCCCAAACTGTGGGTAGTTGTTACCTAGGTTACGAACCAAAATTATGATGTCACACAGTCCGTATCCTAGGTAATGACTGCCCACAGATTTGGAACCTGTT